>CATIWF010140438.1:0-14143 GCA_949630135.1 Balakata baccata
AACATAATTACACATGATAGGAATCTCATTATCATGATCCCATCATGATTTCCTTCATGCTATGTTTCATATCATGGACTTTCATTAATCAGTTTAAGATCTATATCAATTGATATGCAAATGAATACTAATATAATGAAATAATGCCTTTATGAATGTGTACACTAAGTGCTTAAGGCGATTGCCTTTTGGGCACATCTCTAACAAAGAGTGCTCATAGAACTTAAGCCAATTGATTGAATATGACATCATCTGTATATAACAGGATCATGGGCGCTCACGGAGCTAAAGTCATTTTGTCCTTAAATCACATCAATATCGGTATCGTAATCCCCTTGAATGGTACACCATCTATCCTAAGCTAGTCCTAAGATAGAGAAATGGGCAAATAAAATTATTAATTATTTATTTTTCATTATATCTTTATTTGTCATAATCGATGCTCATTTTCTATTAACATAATCACATATTCTCAATTTATTTCGAAGTCATGTAATAAGATAATATCTCATCATATTTTACTAATCAAAGGAAATTAACATACTTTAAATTATTATTATTTTCCCATAACATCAAAGCCAATAAATATTCATTTTTATAACCATAATTAACAACATTTCTTTTATTGTCAAGTATGCCAAAATACATATAATTTCATCATTTAAAAATATGAATTTATGTCACACACACATACACAATCATTCAATAAGGGTGAACTAAAATGCACATATGTACGCACCTCAATACTGCCTTTTTAAAAATCCAAAATCCAAAATTTGAAGCTTGTTCATATCTATTCTTCTTCTTCTTATTGAGGGCCTAATTTGAACATATAATTGATTAATACATTATTTAAAATACTTATTCTTAATTTGGTGTAAATAAATAACTAAAATTTCTTCCAAGTGTTAATATGATCCTAAAGGATTGTTGATTCTATAACTTTTTCTACGCTTATCCAATTTAGGTGATTCTTATTTCTAATTAAATCTAACAAATTAAATTATAACATACTATAATTTCATAATTTTTATGCCGTTACACAAAATTTGGTGCAATTTTTATGTTTTGAGCTAAAATTTTTATGTTTTGTACTTTCATTAATTAGGTCTATAAATAACTCAAAAATGAGTACGAATTTGCTAAAGCTTCATAAGCATAGGGAAGCAGATCAATCAAGGAATAGTCATGATTCGTTTTACAATAACTAAGCCTACACAAGAGGGATTTAAACAAATTTTGGTCTACAACAAGAACACACATAAGGTTACAACTTTTATGTTTTGAGCTTCCATAAATTCTACCCTTACGATGATCAAACCAAGTAAACATAGTAGGGTATCCTATTGATACTCTTCTAGGAACCAGTCTCATTCAATTATATATATGTCATTCTATAGACCAAATCTTATAAAATTATTGATATATACATGAATCTAAGACATAAATTTACAAGTTTTATGTAATACTTCTCCAAAATTAGTCTCTGTGGGCATCAAAATTGGGACACAACCTACTGCCATAATATAACCCTATTAGTTCTAAACAACACAATATCAATGGAGAGAAGATAACTTACTAAGAACAAATTACTTTTGTTTTGATTTTGATCATGCATCTGGGTAGTTGATCATTTTGTATATGTATTAAGAATATGTCTAATAGCTAGAAATACTTGATACATGAATATAATTATAAAGAGTTGATATACATATAAATATGTTAACTGATATTGTGGAAAAAAAATGCTAAATCCATTTTAAAAATAGGTAATTAAATTATTAATTAAAAAGGAAATAAATTTGGATAGATTTATTTAATCAGTTAATGTTATGTAATATTTCACTTATAAGATGAGATTATTCCTATTATATAAATAGGCTGTCATATGAAATCTTGTAAATTGATGGGTTGGATTTATATGTGGAACTTGTATTTGTTAGAGATGTGCCCAAAAGGCAATCGCCTTAAGCACCTAGTGTACAAATTTTTAATGGAATTCTTTCATTATATCAGTATTCATTTTGTGTATGAATTGATATAGATCTCAAATTGATTAATGAAAGTCCATGATATGAAACATAGCATGAAGGAAATCATAATGAGATCATGATAATGAGATTCCTATCATGTGCAATTATATTATTATCTAATAGTCCCTAGTCATAGGATCAACAAGATAAGACATTGTTGATCCGGACAGACTACACATGTTATACTCCTTGATTGGATCAAGCAGTAGATATCACAAGCTGTGAGCATGAAATGTTTAGAGTTAACATATGGATAATTACTAAGAGTAGTCAAGTACATTGGCTGACCTCCTTTGAGACAATCATATGGATTATCTATTCAAATGTCAACGATAGTCTCATCATAGCAATGGTGCAAGTATCCTTAGACTTGAGGTACTGAAGGATATCTTGGATATTGATTCTATGCCTTAACTCAATTCCTTATTGCCTTACAGAGGTCGATTATGGGGTGGTGATTGGACACGGCTTGAGGTATTCAAAGGTAATTGGGTAGACAATAGAGGATTCACTGCTCTTGATAGATGGAGTGTATACCCACGTCTCTTATCGGGATCATTACTCGAGAATCTTTGGCTAGAGTGGAAATGTGATGAAGATGGTCTTTAGTGATGTTTAATAGAATAATAAGTCTTAGTGACAAGATCTAACATCACTTGGGCTAGATGTGACATAGTCAGTCTAGTAGGAGCTGAGATATAGTCCATATTCTGAACCAAGTGGGGTATAGGATGGTGAAAGGATGAATTGCACAGATATTATCTATGGAAAGTTTTATAGTCAAACCATTGACTTTCTAGTCAATTGTGGGTCATGATGTGTTGCTAGATACCGCTTATTATGACTTGTTTGATATTAAATATTGATTTGGATGGCCAATATAACCGGAAACTTAAAGGGTTACATACTTTGAAGGTGTGAAGGAGGAACAAATGGTCTTGTATGAGATCCAAAAATATTAGAGAATTACTTGAGGACAGACAGTGATAGGGTCGTGGAAAAATTTCGGAAAAAAAAATCGCTTGAGAGCATCATAGGCCCGTGAGGTTGGCACCCTAGGCTAGCACTGGCAGTCTTGGCTAGTGCTAGTACGCACTAGGCAGACTGGCCTATTTTGACCAATTTGTCCAAAAATGCCAAATTGGCCCCTAAATTCTATTTTGGCATTTTTGCTCTATTTGGAAAACTCTATAGTGTTTGGGAAACACCTATAAATTGGTTTTTTCACCAAAAAAAAAAATGCCAGCCTCTATGAAAATTAAGTGTTTATTTTCTAAATGTTTTTTTCTCTCAAGGAATATTATTTTTGCTAGTACAAAAATATTTATTATAAGCCATCTCCTATAGGGTTTCCTCCTTCCGGCTTTATGAGGATTACCATGGATTTGGTATGTTGTGGTTTGCAACAATCCAACAAGAAGAAGGGGTGGAAAAATTCAAGAACACCAAAGGTAAAATCTTTAAACATTTAATTTTGGTTAATTAATTTTGATGACACAAGTTGAGTCCTTAGTTCGGGTTTTGATTTTTATTTTTTCTGCTGCGTTTCCATGTATGAGATATATGATCAACCACAACATTAGTATCAAAACCCCCTTGTGTTCATCAAAATTAATTTTAATTGAAGATGCAATACGATTGCTTAATTTTGGTAATTTTGGTTCCATTGGATTCAAAAATTAATTTTAATTTGTAAAATTCATTTTAGTAATTTTTCTCACTATAATCTGATCATGAGATGATTAAGGATAATTATAATGATTGAAAAATAGTTTGAATTGGATTCAAATAATTAATTTTGGAATTAATGTGAAAATTATCTAAAACTAGGTTTTGTGGGTCTAGTGTTATTGTTTGATTTGTTTGATGAGACTGTTTATTATTATTTTTTTAATTTAATTATTAAAATATTATTTGAACATGTTAAGAATATGTTTAAGCATCTGGAAGTTCTAAGGAATTAATTAAAAATTGTTTTAATTAATTTTACAAATAAATTGCAATACCAAAGCTATTTTATTTGAATTTTTTTGTATGTATATTTTTTGGTTCTAGCACCTTTAAAATATATTTATGTAATAATTAAAATGTTATTTTGATATTAGATGCATGTTAAAATTATTTTACTCAAATTGGGATTTGCTAATCAATTCTAGTTGTAATATGTGTCGGTTTGAACGTCTTTTGTGTCGGTTCGCTAGTCTTTATGTTTTGGCTTATGCCAAAAATTATTTTGATTGACTTGAGCTGGCCTAAAGGTACTTGGATTGATGATATGAGTTTTTGGAATTGTTCAAAATTTTTGGAATTGATTTTGAATCAATTTAAGTTGAGTAATTACAATTCTAGTATGACTAGATAGTAATGTGCATGTTAAACATTAAGTTATTTCATTTTAATAAATTATAATTTATTTTAAACATGGATTAATTATGAATTAATTATAGAAATATCGAATTTAATTTAATGTGATTAAATATTAAAATCCATTTTAAAAATGCATACAAAAATAGAATTGGTCAGATCAACATAAGTAGATAATTTCGGTTCAAGTATTGAAACAGTTTCTAATTGGATTCAAAATGTTATTATCTAATTTATCTTTATTTTATGCATTAGAGAATGTATGCTAGGGGTGTAAGGATTGCATGATTGATGATTATGGACTTAAGCTCAATGTGATTGAGCATGCATGGTTAATTTTAATTTTATAGTAAATAGGGTCTGAGTGTCTCTGTCTCTCCTTATTTCTCATGTATTTCTCTTCTTATCCCATTCCCCTCAAATATAACTTGAAGTTTCTTTTTGTGTAACACCATCTTACCCTACCGTATTACTGCATAGTCAGACGATGTTACATGTCATACTCTAATTTATCATAACTAAATCAATATTTAAATCTTGTTTACATAAGTAATATTTAATTATTTCACTATTTAATTTTAACTTTATGAGTCTCAATTATTAAACTATAACTATCAATTATATTAAAAATTCAGCATGGTGTCATTTATTTTATTGACTTTACCATAATATCTGCATATAGAAAATCTATTGACAATAAATTTTCAACAAATCATCCTCAACTATTTCAAGGCATCATCCAATTGATTAACCAATATTATTAAAATTTATTTCAAAGAGCATTATCATACTTTTCTAACACTTATGCATATTTAATGCGAAAAGTGTAATTTAAACTAATATCAATATTAAGGTTATCTCTAAAATTTACAAATCAGTTTAAAGATAGCCATAACTTTTAATACCCTAATATTTTTTATGGCTAATTATATTTACACACCAAAATAAAATGCCATAAGAAAAGAAAGGATATATATCAAAATCAACCAAAACAAAAAGTGTTGTCTGCTGCTCTTCTTTTGAGGTAGGACAAATATCACTATTTGACAAGTTTTATCTACAAGATTCCCAAAAGAACTATATACAGTCTTCTACCCTTCTACTTCTTACCTATGTGTGAGAAAAGCAAACTCACATGCTAAGCATATTGCTTAGTGGTGCATACTTTTTGGCAATAAAAATGTAGTAAAATTTATAAAATAAATTTCATCAAATAATAAATCATGACTAAATAAACATGTGAAGAATTATGAACAAGTAACTAATTCAATCAAAAATTTTTATTAGCAAAAATAATTATAATTTATATCATAAATAATTAATCAAGATTACCTTAAATTAATTTTAAATTCACACGTCGCCTATAATACCTTAGACCAGAACTAGAAAAATATTAGGGATATAACTGCTCTTGTAGTCTAACAGTAAATAACTCGATGTCTACATAATAATTGTATATCGATGCTATGCATCTATTATATAGATAATTTGGCGCTTTTGTGCCTATATAAATATTAGTACCATGATGTTGTTCGCGCCTTATAATTATTCTCAAATAGGCATGCCAACATGTCGAACCCACCAATTCTAGACCAGGTATAATATGGGCTTCTTATTGATTTCTCTTTTTTTTTTACTCACATTATCCAAAAATTCCATTTCATCACATAATTACTATTAACCTTAGGGTGATTGCTCTCTATTTTAATCTTGATAATTAAATTAAATGTTACTAACATCTTCATTGAGTGTTGTTTTGATAGTGTTCAAAGTTTCAGCATATTTGTTTATAAATTTCTTATTGAACAAGTCAAGCATTTCCTAGAGAAACGTAACTCTTGATCGAAACAAGTATCTCCCAACCAGGATTCAAGTACAGACTGGGAAGTGAGTGTTTAGACTAGGAAACATTGCCTTATGATTTTCCAAAGTTCCAGTAGTGGAAGCAGACAGGGACAGGAGATGTTCCTGGGATATTCCATTTCCAGACCGAGACATATTATAGCCCGATCGGAAAATTCAAAAAGACATGACCGTTGAAGAGGAGACACCACCAAAATGTGCCAAGTCATTAGAAAGTCAAAACGACCAAAGTCAAACTGACTTAGGTCTCGACCGGGAAGAACTCAAGGCCAGCAGACCCAAGTCCTTTGCCATGGCATCATCGGGCAAGTTTTGACCGGGACACAAGGAGTCCTAACTGGAAAAATTGAATAGGGACTAAGTCGTTGGACGGTTCAGCCAACCAGAATATGCCACATATCAAAATAGGCTATTTCTAGACCAGGAAAGCAATGTTACCCACCGGGAACTCCTCTTTGCAGACATGATTTAATATATTTATAAGAGAATGTTAGAAAGAGTTATGACACTACATTGTAATAGCTAATTGATGGGTAATCAGTATAAATACCTTACCAAAAGGCCATTTAATTTAACTAACTATTTTCAAAGTGCCAAAACTCTTGCAATTTATTTTCTCAATCTTTCTTCATTAATCATTTGTGTAAGGGTTTAAGTATTAATCTTCAAACACTTAAGTCATCTTGTAATTGGGTAGTGTGAGCAAAATTACAAGGAACTGGTTGTTGTATGAGCCATAAAAACACAAGGGAAATTTGGGTTGAATGTTAACCTTAGTAAAACACCTAGTTGGGAGTGAGCTAGCAAAAACTCCATTTGTAATCTAAGTGATTAAATTAGTGAATATCCAATTAAGGTTGGGGAGAGGAGTAGGGTTAGTTAATACCTAAACCTTTATAAAATTTGTGTCTCAATCTTCTCAATCCTTTTCACTTCCTTGTAAGTGCAAGAATTTTTTGTCTTCCCACCAATTCATCCCTCCCCCCCCCCCTCCCCTCCTTCTTAGAGATTATTTAGGCAACAATTGGTATCAGAGTAAGGTCTAGAAATCAAGCTCCATCAGCTCTAGCAAAGATCTACAATGGCCCAAGAAGGATTCTAAAGCCTCAAGCCTTATTTTGATGGGTCAAACTATGCCCATTGGAAGTTTAGAATGGAGGCATACTTGGATAGTGAAGGAATTGATGTATGAGATAGTGTTTGCAAGGAATGGACACCATCAACAAGGAAGAACATTGAAGGAGAAGATGAACCTCTTCCAAGAGATGAGTGGACTGAACCACACAAAAGAGCAAATGGCAAAAACAAAAAAACTATGGCCATCCTAGCAAGCTCTCTTTCTCTTGAAGAATGTAGAAGAGTTCAACATTGTCCAACCGCCTACAATATGTGGAGGACTTTGGAAAACTACCATGAAGGCACAAAGCAAGTTTGTTCAAGGAAGATTCAACTCCTAATTAACATGTATGAACTCTTCAAGATGAAGCCTAATGAGACCATCATCAACATGACAAACTACCTACTCTCCATTATCAACAGCATGAAGAAATATGGAAGACATACAAGTCTTGAAGATGTAAATAACAAGATCTTGAGAAGTCTTCCAATGAAGGACTATAGATCAAGGGTGGCAGGTATAGAAGAAGCCAATGAGGATTTGAGCACCATTCCCACCGATGTGCTCATTGGCAAGCTTCTAACACATGAGATGACTCTTGTGAGAGAAAAGGAGCTTGAAAGAGAAAGAGAGAAGAAAAAGCCTCTTGCTCTTAAGGCAGGCACCACCTCCTCAAAAGTTCATGACTTGGACCTCATTAGTGATGATAGGGTAAGTGAAGTATGAGGAGATAGTTATGCTATCTAGGAGAGTAAAGAGAATGATAGTCAACAAGTATGGGACTGTCAAAAACTACAAGCAAAGGGCCTCAAAGTTCAAAGGCTCCTCATTCAACTTCAATAAAAATAAGGAGGAGATAAAGTGATATGAATGTGGGAAGAAAGGTCACATCAAATCTGAATGTCCAAGGCTCAAGAAGTACAAGGGCAAGTCTCATAAGGATGGAGGAGACAAGGGCCATAAAGCTATATAGAATAATCCTACATCAAGTGATGATGAGGAGAGCCGAGAAGATGTAGTCAACTTGTGCTTCATGGCTTTACAGGATAACTCTAATGAGGTAACTTTCACTTCATCCTTTTTTACTTTAAATGCTTGTGGTGATGATGATGATCTTATTGAGGTTATGAGTTTATAATTAGAAAGATATAAAAAGAAAGTTGATTTTCATAAGAAAAATAGCTCCAAACTTAAGGATGATTTATCCAATCTTCAAAAAGTTGTGGAAGAACTAAAAAACTCTAATACTTCTCTTAAGAAGTCATTAGATGAGTTTTCATCTAGACCCTCAACAATTTCTTTAATTAAAGAAAATAATACTTTGAAAAATGAAATTGAGGAATTAAGACTTTCTATCTCTAAATTCCACAAAGGGAAGGAAAGTTTGGATACCCTTATTATATCTCAAAGACCTCTCTTAGTGAGACATGGTTTAGGCTTTAATGGAGCATCATCTTCATCCTTACCTAGAACTATTTTTGTAAAAGTTTCCATGCCACAAACCTCCTCAATTGAAGTAGGTGCCTCTAAGGCTAAGAACAAATGACACACTAAAGCCTCTACCCAAAAGAAAAGTAGCAAAGGCTCACTAGGCTTAAGAGGGAAACCTCAAAAGGCCAACCATGCCTTTTTGTATAAGGGGCATACACCTAGGAAAGCACCCACTACACATGATTGTGTTTGCTGTTGTACCTCCTCTTATGTTTCTAACAAGAAAGTTATGAGGCCAAAACCCCAAGTAAAGTGGCAAAAGTCCTTTAAAACTAAGCAATGCCACTATTGCATGGAGTTTGGGCACACTAACATTCATTGTTTAATAAGGAAATCCCATTGGGATCCCTCAAAAACTAACCTCCAAGGACCTAAGGTGGTTTGGGTACCTAAAAGCCAAACTTGAATCTATGTGCCATAGGTATGTCTTAAATTCTCAAGCAATGAAAATGTATGGCTCTTGGAAAGTGGATGCTTAAGGCATATGACTGGAAACAAAAACCTCTTCACAAGTCTCAAACATATGGATGAAGGTAAGGTCACCTTTGGAAATAATGCTAAGGGTAAGGTAATTGGCATTGGTTCCATAGGACTAAATGGTATTTCAATCATTGATGATGTAATGTTTGTTGATGGTCTAAAGCACAACCTCTTAAGTGTGAGTCAATTACGTGATAAGCGAAACAAAGTCACCTTTAGCTCCAATGAAAGTCTAGTAATCACTTTATATAGTCAAGAAATATTTATAGGAGAAAGAGATGAAAATACCTACATAATTGACTTACACAAGTTATCTAATGTTTCCTCTAATTGTCTTGTATCTATTAATGAAGAATCTTAGTTATGGCATAGAAGACTTAGGCATGCAAGTATAGACTTACTTCAGAGCCTTAGCAAAGATGAACTAGTAGATGAGCTCCTAAAGGTCAAATATTTGAAGGATAAAACTTGTGAGCCCAAAATGAGGCAAGCAACACAAAACATCATTCAAGATCAAAAATTTTGTAAGCTCCTCTAAACCTCTTCAATTATTGCATCTAGACTGGTTTAGACCTAGTAGAGTTGCTAGTTTGGGTGGAAAACTTTATGCATTTGTTATTATTGATGATTACTCTAGGTTTACTTGGGTAATTTTCTTAGCTCATAAAAGTGATACTTTTGAAAACTTCAACTACTTTGCCAAAAGAGTCCAAAATGAGAAGGGATATTGTATCTCTAAGATTAGAAGTAATCATGGCAAAGAATTTGAAAATGAGATTTTTGAAAATTATTGTTTAGAATATGGTATTTCTCATGATTTTTCCACACTAAGAACTCCTCAACAAAATGGAGTAGTTGAAAGAAAAAATCGAACATTGGTAGAAATGGCTAGAACAATGCTTAATGAGTATGGACTTCCAACCTACTTTTTGGCAGAAGCCACTAATATCGCATGTTATATTGTAAATCGAGTTTTCAAAAGACCCATTTTGAATAAAACCTCTTATGAGCTTTGGAATGGAAGAAAACCCAAGATCTCATATCCTAGAGTATTTGGTTGCAAATGCTTCATATTAAGTACCAAGGACAACCTTGGAAAATTTGCCTCCAAATCAGATGAAGGCATATTTCTTAGTTACTCCACCTCTAGAAAAGCATATAGAGTCTTTAATAAAAGAACATTGATTATAGAAGAGTCTATGCATGTTAATTTTGATGAATCCTATAAACTTGATCTTGGGAAAGGTATTCCTTTGAATAATGTTATAGGTTCTATAGAGAATCTCAATCTTGATCAAGTATAATAAGAGATATCCATAAAGAAGAATGACCTTGGTGAGGAACAACTTCAAGGGGAGGAGAAATCCCAAGCTCAAGAGCAAGAGACTAATGAGCTACCAAGGATGTGGAGATATGCAAGAAACCATCCAAAGGAGCAAATCATTGGTGACCCTTCAAAAGGTGTAACTACTCGTTCAAAATTTCTTGATTCTAATCTTGCGTATGTATCTCAAATTGAACCAAAGTCAATTGGTGAAGCTTTGGATGATGAGAGTTGGGTGATTGCTATGCAAGATGAACTCAATCAATTTGAGAGGCATGAGGTTTGGACCTTGGTTCTAAGACCTAGTGACTACCTACCCAATTATTGGTAGTAAGTGGGTCTATAGGAACAAACTAGATGAGGATGGTAATATTACAAGGAACAAGGCTAGATTGGTTGCCAAAGGGTACAACCAAGAGGAAGGTATTGATTATGATGAAACCTTTTCCCTCGTAGCAAGATTAGAAACTATGCATACTTTATTAGCATATGCATGTCACATGAATTTCAAGCTTTTTCAAATGGATGTAAAAAGTACTTTTTTAAATGGTTTTATATCATAGGTAGTATATGTTGAACAACCTCCTGGTTTTGAAGATCACGCTTTTCGAAATCATGTCTATAAACTCACTTAGGCTTTATATGGTTTAAAGTAAGCCCCTAGAGCTTGGTATGAAAGACTAAGTGCATTTCTCTTAAACAATGGATTCTCAAAAGGGCATGTTGACACAACTCTTTTTATTAAAAAGCATAAGTTTGACATTCTTATTGTTCAAATTTATATTGATGACATTATCTTTGGGTCTATTAATGAGGATCTTTGCCAAGAATTTGCTAAGTGTATGACTAGGGAATTTGAGATGAGCATGATGGGAGAGCTCAAATTTTTCCTTGGACTCCAAATCAAATAAGGCAAAGATGGCATCTTCATCAACCAATCTAAGTACACTAAGGAATTGATCAAGAAGCTTGGGATGGATGAATGCAAGAATGCCAAGACTCCAATGGGTACATCAACAAAATTAGATAAATATGAAAAGGGTAAAGCTATTGGTGAAAAGCTTTATGGAGGTATGATCGGCTCACTTCTTTATTTAACCGCCTCTAGACCCGATATTATGTATAGTGTATGCTTACGTGCTATATTTCAATTATGTCCTAAAGAATCACATTTGAATGATGTAAAAAGGATTTTGAAATATCTTCATGGCACCATGCATTTAGGACTATGGTATCCTAAAAATTCTTCATTTCATATCATTGGTTTTTCGGATATCGACTATGCCAGTAGTCTTTTGGAAAGAAAATGTATATCTGGAACTTGTCAGTTTATTGGTGAATGTTTAGTTTCTTGGCATAGCAAGAAATAAGTTTTGGTTGCCTTATCCATCGCCGAAGCTGAATATATGGCAGCGGGCTGTTGTTGCACTTAAGTTCTTTGGATGAAACACAAATCAAGGATTATGGCCATGCAACTGATCACATTCCCATTAAATGTGATAACACTAGTGCAATAAATCTCTCAAAAAATCTCATTCAACATTCTAGAAGTAAAAATATTGACATAAGATATCATTTTTTTAAGAGATTATGTTCAGAATGGCGATGTAGTGTTAGATTTTATTGACACTGAAAACCAACTAGCAGATATTTTTACCAAGCCCTTAAATGATGAAAGGTTTTGTTTTATAAAGAGAGAGCTTGGTATGCTTGATATGAGCACATTGGTTTGAGAAAACTTTAAATCATGCTTTTACATGTATGGAATTGTTTATCTATATATACTCTTTACTTGTTGAATGTGAATGCTATACCTCATGGTTAGTTTATTTCTTTTTTCTCCTAAAATTTTTGGAGTACCTATAACTTTTGCTCGGGACATTATCCCTTCCACTCGTGACTTCTTGGCTGTCATATTAACCGTTATATATCCTCATATCCCGCTTGGGAAACCATATTTTCTGGTCGGACATTTGAATATTATCTAACTGTTGCACCTCTTTAAAAGTGCATGCTCAGTAAGCCGCCTGTCCCCCTTGAGACTGTGTCCAAAAATTCAAAATTTTCTAACAGTTGAAGGGTTCCCGGTCAGGAACCCTCTCGTCTCGATCGGGACTGACTTGATGGCAGCCTTTTATAACTGCCACTAATCAAATCCATTTGCCATAACTTCTATTTAAACACCTCAAACGGTGACATAACTTTTCAAACTCTATAAATATCTCACTATTCTCATTCTTTTCTTCACTTTTGCATCAACACACACACACTCTCTCTCTCAATTTTTTATTCTCTAAAGACAAAATCTCTCCAATGGCACCAAAGGTTGAAACTTTGAAATCAAGAGCCTCCAAAGGCAAAGGAGTGGCTTCTTCCTCTAACTTCTCCTCCTTCAATGATATCTTCAATGCCTTCTCAAGGGAGGAGAAGAAACAGTATATTAATATCACCTCCAAGAAGTTCATATCAAACTGCACTCTAAATATAGATAATTTTAACAAATTGGGTGTCAAGGATGAAGTTATTGGCATTCTTGAAGAAATGGGGTGGACCAATTTCGTCATACCCCTTGAAAATTACCATGATGAACTCACCATCGAATTCCTCTCCACTCTTCAAGTGATCAAAGATCCAAAATATCCTTTTAGCTATTATGACATTTAATTTTGTCTTTTTAGCCAACCACAAGAGATGACAAAGCATCTACTTGCAGATGCTTTTGGCTTCAAAAAGGTGGGCCTTATCAATACTCAAGCCATGCATCTTTCTCCCCTTGATGTGTGGAAAAGCATCTCTCTTGAAACGCATCTTGATAAGCGATCCAATGCAAAGCACATCAAAACACTTTCTCACTTTATCCTTCACAGAATCATCACTTTCACTATCAATGCAAGAAGTGAAAACAATGAGAAAATCACTCATGAAGACCTTCTCTAGCTTTATGCCATGATTCATAATCGGCTACAGCGGCTCATCTTCTTCTTGACAAGTTTCAGTCCATGGCCTCCACTACCAAAGGAAAAATTTCTCTCCATGCTCAAATCACTTATCTTGTAAGGTATCTTCATCTCATGATGGATGAAAATTGTGCATTTTTTTCATCTCGTTCTCAATATGAGAGCTTCTCAGACATCTAATATCTCTTAAATTGTAAGGCAATTGCAAGGCCCTTCAAGGAGGTTGATACTTTTTTCTTTGCCTTTAGAGAACATGATGCCCAAAAGTCACTCAAAAAGCCATAAGGAAGCGGGCAAGGCTCTCCATAGGAGGAGAATGTTCAAGTGCACCAGAAATGCCTTCACCACCGCCTTCTCAACCATAACAAATTACCTTGCAAAGTCTTTATGACTTTCAAATGCAATCCTTCAACACCATGAGGGATATGATGCAACACCTTCACTTGGATATTCAAAGCATGCAAGGGTAACTCAATCTTAATATATGAACTCATAGCTTTGAACAAGCCCCACT
>CATIWF010140459.1:0-10041 GCA_949630135.1 Balakata baccata
AATAAAAATAAAATATATGTAAAATATATTTAATGTATATAAGTAAGGAATATATTGGTATAGATGAGAATATGAATAAGATATAATAAAATATTATATGTATATATACATCAAAAATATATACATGATATATACATAAAATATATTGTATATATGATACAATATTAGATATACATAAATATAAATAACATATTTTTTGCACATATTTTTTCTACACATTTAATAATTTGAGTAATTTGAGTCATGTATATATATATAATGATTTTTTTAGTAAATGTCATTACTCTATACATAAAGTACATTCTTAATATTATGAATAAGAATTTCCAAAACAATATTAAAAAAATAACACATAACTTATAAAAGAAAAAAATGTATATATCAAATAATAAAATCTAAGTAAAACTTTACAAATTTTTAATAAAAAAGGTATTTTTTTTTTTCCAAATACTAACTATTCAAAATAAAATAAAAAACATAATGAAAACTCTAAAAAATGGAATGTGAAACTTGATTTAATTAGTTTATCCTATAAAAAGGCATATAAATATTATTTAATACATTAAAAGAGTATAAAAGTAAAAAAAAAAAAGAATAAATAAATCTATCATATAATATATAAAGTGAATAGTGTACTTTCCACAATAATGACTTCTAACTCCATCAATCTCAATCACAGTTAATAAATAAATTTTTTTATCTAGTAATTTGAATTTATATTAAATAAATTTATTAAGAAAGTAAAATATCGATTTTTAAATTTAAAGATATTATATAAATTCAAAATTTTTAATTGAAAGAGATGTGGCGTACAAAAATAACACATTCCTACGTAATAATTTTTCATTATTAACCTTGTTCTTTGCCAAAAACATCTTGAAGACAATGACAAGACGCCGCCTGGCACTGTGGAACATGATAAATACTGGAAGATTAATTGTTTCGTCTTTCAAAAAAGAAAATCTGTTGCTGCTTTATGCCGAGGATTACTTATATCATACCAAATATTTGTCCGCGACATGCTGCCATGCGATCCCAGCCGAGAAAATATCTAATCACACCACATGCCCATTTATATTCCACACGTTTATGATGGACCCATAATTAAGGTTCGAGATTCAAATTCTAAAATCATTCCATTGGAGAATTTTACTGTTGTTTGAATTCGAATGTATAGCATTTTTAAAATTCGGAAGAAATTTCATTCTTTTAAGGAATTTATCTTGTGTAAATTCAAATTCCTCAATAATTGAAAAAACTCACTAAATCATTCATTTTGAAAATTTAAACTTCTAATTAAAAGGTAACATATTATCATGTGAATTATTTTGTTTATATGATATTGTTTTATTCGGACACTTGATTGACTCATTTATTTCTATTTTATTAGTATTAATTACTACAATTGAAATTATGGAGAAAAATCATTATAAGTTCTGTCTATGTATAAAATTATAGCGACAAATAGATCTATAAAATCATCAAATTAATCAATTAAACTATAATTTAAATAAGAGGTAATTGTCAAAAATAAATTGAATTTTTAAATTTGTATCAAAATTAAATTGTATTTTATATTTTTTCATTTAAATGTATAAACTTTTTAAATTTTTTTAATTTATGAATTTCGGCAAAACTCTGCTGACACGGCATAAACTTTTGACAAGATTAAAAAGGTTATGCTGACTAGAAAGCTGAATCGTCTTAAAAATTTTAAAACACTATCAATTTTATTTTTTCTAAAATTTTAAAACCTAAATTTTTCATGCAAAACTCTACTTACAATAAAATTTTTGTTTCTCCTTGTTCTGCTAACGAGACAACTGCTAAGTGCGATAAATATATGTATTATTTTTCAAATTTAAAAAGAAATTTATGTTTTAAAATTTTTTAAAAAATAAAAACGATGGTATTTTAAAATTTATAAAATGACTCAGCTTTTAAGTCAGCATATCTGTTTTAATATAGCTGAAATTTCATATTGTATCAGCGGAATTTCGTTCGGAATTTATAAATTGATAAAATTTTAAAAGGTTATATATTTAAATAAAAAAATAGAAAATAAAATTTAATTTAATTTTAATACAATTTTAAAATTTCAGTTTATTTTTTTGCAATTATTCCCATAAATATAAATATGATTTAAATTTTTCTTTTTGTTTATAAAGAAAAGTTGGATAATTTAATTAGTTTGATTTTTATAAAATAATTTTTCTAAGGTCAAAGAAAAATCTCTCTTCTAGTGACTTTTAACAAACATTTAAGAGTAGTTAATTAATTGCTTTCCAGAATAATCGGACAAAGTACAATCCACAATAATTTTGAGGAAATTAATAACAGAAGCAAATTTTTACTATTACATATACAATTATTGGGTTCATCTCGCACATACATACATATGTCGTAATTTGCTGCAACCTACTCCTACACATACTGCCGGTCGGCACTCCGACCAGGCCACTGCAAGCCGCCGGGGCTGGTTCCACCCTCAAGGGAATTTGACAATTTCAGAACTTAATTATTTGTATTGGTTGCAAATGATTGGACTTGACCGAGGCATCATATTTAAGCCATTATTAATTCGAACGTTAAACGAAGCAACCGAAGTATTGACCGGCGAAACAAGCTCCGATTCAGCGTGCTTCCAGGGATTATTACTGGGCCGATTTTTACAAATAACACAGACAATTATACAAACAAGAAAGCAAGCAAATAACAAGACTAAAACTAGCAGCATAATCTCACCGTTGAGGGCGAAGTTTCGGTCGCCGGAGAAAAGAAGCTCATCCTTTTGAGGATTATTAGGAGGAAACGAAGCAGATGGCTGTGCACTGACATTAGCCATAGTAATCAATCAACTTATTTAAGCTAAATTAACTAACTGTTTGATGAAGTTATATCGACAAGGCTAATTTCATGGTTTCACTTTCATTAGCTGAAACTGTTACCGGGAAAAAGTGGGATGATACAATGTAAGGAAAGAGAGGCTCTGTGGGCGATGTGAAGAATGAAAAGGATTTTGCTTTGGATAGTTACACTCAAGGAACTCCATGTAAAAATTATTTTCACAACAATACAATACCTCAAAAAATGTAAAAATTATTTACACAACAATACAACACCTCAAAAAAATTATTTATAATATAAAATTACAATAATTATTATTTTGTAACTAAATAATATTTTCATTTTAATTTATTAATCTATTTAATAAAAGTGACAAATTAAGTATAATAGTCATATAAGATAAATTTCAATTTTACTAATTAGGTATTACAATTATTTTTGTTTTTCTTATAATTATATGATATGAATATTTTATATCACATTTTTGTTAGAAAAACTAAATGGATGTTTGAAATTGATATTAATTATTCCAAAAAGAAGTTTTAAATTTTTTGATTTAATTGACTGATTTTTTAATTTTTTTATAAACTGCTTTTTCTTAAATCTACTTCTGAAAAAAAACATCTATGATTTTATCTAAAAATAGTTTTCAAAACTAAAAAAAACTACAAATATAAAAAATAATTATAAAAAATACTTTGATACCAAACAAATTCTAATAACTGAAAATAAAAATATTATTTAATTATAAAATTAAAATTAAAATATTTTTATATTATAAATAATTTTTAAACAAATAAATTATTATAATTTATATAATTGGATTACTGATAAAGAAATTTAAAGATTGTATGTGTGATTAAAATCAAGGCTTCCAGGAAATAGTCAATTTTTGCATACTTTAATAGTGGTCCTTTCATATCCTTTTTTTTTCAGTTATTTATTTTTTTCTAATATTTAAAATTAATTCGATTTATTCCAAAAAAAATATTTTAAATTGTTTTTTGGTTGCAGATAATTTTAACTTTGTAATAATATGATAGGCTACAATAAATTAATATAATTTATTGGATTAATTAATGTCTTTTTGGAATTTCTTTTTTTTCTTTTTTGAAAATGGAGTTTCTGAATTTCTTAAGATAGGGGTATGGCTTGGATTTGTCTTCATTTTATTTTTATTCTTTTCGGTAACTAATGAGTTTTGGATGGTCCCATTTGTATGCAGCCAACTTTGATTAAAACAATACGTGACGTTTTTCTAGAAAGAAGAGAACCAGAGAAGAAATTTGAAAAAGAATCTCTTCGTAAGTGATTTTCTGGATTTTTTTTTTTTTAATTTACGAGGCTTTTTCTGTTTCGTTGTCATATTTAAGTTTTTTTTTATAAAAATTAAAAATATCATTTAATATATATAATTATATATATAATAACTATATTATAATTATATATATATAATAACTATATTATTTTTTTGAAATAGTAAAAATAATTAATATAGAAAATTTTTACTAATAGAAAATACTAACTCAGAAAGCAAGACATTGATAAAGTTGAAAAGAAAATTTTTATTAGTAATATAAAACATCAATTGGAGCAAAATAAAATTTATTTTATTACACAAAAGATAAAATAAAATTGAGTGAGTATATTTTTACATTCATTATAAAGATATTAAACTTTCGTTAATATTGATATATTGATGGATGATAACGAGAAAACTTAAATTATAGAATTTCCTTAATTTAAAATATTAATCAAAATCAGGGTTAATTTTAACTATGTTTACTAAAATTTGATGCAATTATAGTAAAATCATAAAATTTTTTTCATTCCAAAAAATAACTAAACTATAATATTTTCATTGCACTAAATTTATTCCTGACAATTTTCGAGTGACATGTCAACTGCTACATCAAAATTTCGGTGATATATCAGCCGCCAAATCAAATTTCCAATGACATGTTATTCGCCATATTAGATTTTCAGTTACTCATATTATAAAATTAATCGGAAATAACTTTACTTAATTGAAAACATAATTAAGTGACTTTTAAAAAAAATTATAATTTTAATGCAATAAAAATAAAATTTAACAAGCATAAATGAAATTAACTCATCAAAATTATCAAACTATTTCTTGATTTTTTTTTTTTTGTTTATACATATATAAACCAGTAAAATTCATTGAAACGCGCACAAATTTCAATGAAGTTATTGGCTGGATTTGAATTTATAATTTTTTCATTCTGAATTTATAAAAATAAACATTAAATCTCTCTACACATCGAATTACAAAAATAAATATACTAAATTAATAATCTTTAATATACTAATATCATTTTAAAAGAATTGTTCTAACAAACATTAAGAAATGCAATGAGTAATTAATTCGTAATTGGGGATGAACTACTAATTATTACAATAGCTTTGAATTAATACCCATTTAAACACTCTCATAGTCCAAAAAAAAAAAAAAATTGATTAGCAACTACCCTATTTAAAATATTGCTTTGTTTTTTTTCCCACCTGCCGGTATAAAAAATCTCGAATATGAGACACTTGAGAGCAAAACTCCAAATACCACTAGGGCAGCCCTGGTCACATAATGAATCCAATTGAGGGAACACAAACTCAAGATCATTTTCAATTTGTACAGAGGCACGTTCTTTCCTTCGACTTTACTACTATTATCCCTATTATGAAAATAGGCCTGGATCATGGTTGATATGTGAAAGGGATAATTTATATTGGACAAATTGTTAAGTAAATTCAGTTTATCACGTTAACTGTAAATTAAGTCAATCATTAAATGTTATGTATGTATATTATTAATGAGTAATTGGTTTAATCTACGAATAACTTAGTAGATTGAATTTATCTAAAAATTTCTTTTCATATTGATTCTTTATAATTATTAATTTACACCTGTTTTTATATGTGGTGGAAATTAAGCGACTTAATTTTATCTGTGGTCACTTAATTTTAGTATTCTTGCAGTAAAGTCACATAAGTTTTTTATCTCATAAAAATCACATAACAATAGTCTGATTTCAGTAAAGTTATTTTTGACAATTTTTTATTATTCAACAACTAAAAAAATCCAAATTAAACTAATGATAATTTGTCGCATAAATTAATATTTTTTACATAATAATTTATGTTAGTTTTTTTTTAATTTCAACTATTCAATAATTTGACTTTGTACTATATAGAGTTGTAGACCCATTAATGAAGAGGGTTAATTGCTTCTAATTAAGGATGAAATGACTCTTATCATCTTATATCTTATCTTGAAAGTAATATTTTATGTTAGTTTGATTTGTTATGAATGGAGTTTAAACAAAAAAATTTATTATTTTATTGAGGTATTGAGAGAGGAAACAAACCATCAATGATGTGACATATATAAATTAAGAACAGTTGTCTTAAGAGTTTTTAACTTTTTTTTCTTGGATAAGCAATAGATTTTTATCACAATAAGGAGAAAAATTGTCTTAGTCAAAAACTAAGGTGATGAAAAAATCACTTCCCAAATCTAATTAACAAGCAAAAGCAAGACAAAAACCTTGCTTTATGCCAAGAAGAACAGATCAAATAGAAGAAAACAAAATAAAACAGGAACAACTTACAATGAAACACAATAAGCTATAAGAAATAATAATCCACAAACCAAGATCGAAGAGTTGGGCCAGCAACTAAACTCAAAAGGCGGACTTATACCCCTATTATAGTAAAGCAACCAAAAAACCAAAGCAAAGACACAGGACCAAGCAAAACACTATTTGTGTCTTTAACTTTGCAAATCAACTAGAGAAAAAAGAAGAGAGTTCATGTCGTAGGGAAAATCAGGGGTATCCGCCTTAAGCCAAAGCCGAGAAATGATAGTGTGAATAGTGGAGTGGAAATCAAGTCTTTCATCTTTAAATATAAGTAATAATTCTCATGAGTCGAAAAAGAATAGAGCCTGCAAAATTTTCTTTTTGAATTTTCCAAAAAGAAGGTTATCCCAAATATTATAAAAGCTTACCAAATCCATAGAAACTACAAGTTATACTCTCTACCATTTTATAAAGTAGCACCAGATATGTCATAAGAAATTGAATGAAGCAGAATATGGGTAACAGTTTCACGAAAAGATCCACAGGAAACACAAACATTGCCTGAAATTGTATTAAAAGCACGACTAAAGAGGAAATCTCTTGTTATAAGTTTATTATGAAACACAAAGCAAGCAAATAATTCAACTTTGGAAGGACAAATGTTAAGCCAAATGTTTTGGATGACTCTATCAACCGAGAATTTGCTAGTCATGAAGGGATGGTAGAAGGATCAAACTAAAAAGCTGCGATCTTTAGAAGCATCACATAAAATTTTATTTCGAGTTCCTTGTGAAAAGGTGAGACAATAAAGTTCTAAATAAGAGAGTTGATTGGGCAAGTTTAGAATCATTGAGGGGATGGTTCCAATTGAGATTCCAACACCAGTCCTCATCAATCCATGCACCCATATTACCAACAAAAGCATAGGGGGGGATGCTGAAATCGAAAAAAGTCCTAGGTATAGACAAGACAAAGGTGGTACTCCTTTTAGATGCCATCGATTGTGCCAAAAAGGAATGCTAAAACCATCATCTATCGTGAAAGAAATATTGCTGGAAATGAAGTCAAAAAACTCTCTTGAAGAAGAGTAAATGGAAGTAATATCTTTCCATAAAGTTGAAGCATTTCTGTGGCAGATTGTATGATCAAGTCTCCTGGCTGCGTATTTGTATTGGATAATAGAAATCCATAGCTTGTCATTATCAGTACTTAGATTGCACAACAACTTGAATAAGAGAGCTTGGTTATGGATATTAATGTCGCAAATGCCTATTCCACCATTTACTTTTGGCTTGATGAGAAGTTCGCATTAAACACGGTGAATTTTAGGGGATTGTGCACCCTCACTCTAGCAAAAAGTTCGGTTTGACAGGGTCAAAAGCTTTTTCGAAGTCAATTTTGAAGAGGGCATAGCTATCCCCTAATTTCTTAAGAGAATTGATGCCTTCATTAGCAATGAGAAAGTTATCTAAAATTTTCCGTCCAATAAAAAAAATAGATTGGTGAGAGCTAATGATAAAATCTATAACCAATTTAAGCCAATTTGCTAGAAGTTTGGCTACAATAAGCCATGAATAAAGGACAGGCCGAAAATCTTCAACTTGACAAGTGTCAACCTTTTTTGGAACAAGAGTGATGAATCAGTGCTTAATGTCATTAGGTAACTTCCCCGTTCTATAGAAAGAATTAAAAAGATTTTAGATATCATCCTTCAAAGAATGCTAAGGTTTCTTATAGAAAAAGAAGTTTACCCCATCTGGACCTGGTGCCTTTAAAGAACCACAAGACCAAATGACTGACTTAATCTCTACCAGTGTAAAGGGACACTCTAACCCAATGGCTTCAAAAGGTGAAAGACTACACATGCCTAAATTCTGGATAGTATTATTAACGATAGGATCCTTATTATACCTTTTGGAGAAGTACAGGAGAAAGACATTAGAAATGAAGAGAGGGTTTCAATAAACTGCTATACCATCAATAATCCTGTGGATAGAATTACGGAGCAACCTGGCTGAAGCATAGCACATCTTTAATTTGGATGAGAAAAATTGGAATTGGAAATGAAGGATTAATATGGATTGTGACATTCAATAAATAAATTATAATAGCTAGTGTTATTTGCTAAAGAATTCATGCTTCTATAAACCTTAACTATTTTAATAATTTGTAAACACCACAAAACAAAAATATTACTGTGGGTAATTGGTGGGTATTTCCCTTGTCATAACAATAATATAAATGAAATAAGTGAATTAGAAAATAAAGAAATAACACCTTAATTGGGAGAGATAAAAGCATAATTGTGTATACACATTGAGCGGATAATAGTTTCAAGTCCGCGTGGGTCTACCAAAAATAGAAAAAAAAATTCCACATAGTGACTTCTTTTTTAAACAAATTACCAATATACCACTACAATATTTCTTTAACCAAAATCCCATTTCTAAGTTCTACTTTTTCCATTATACCGTTCTTATTCAAATTAAACAATTAATATCTAAATTCGTAAAATTCAGAACTAGATTTCAGCGAGATTTCTTTTCTTCTTTAAAAAACTCTAATAACTAACCATAAATCCCACCATCACTACCTTCTTCTTCTTCTCGCCATATTTATTAAATACAGCAGAGGCCAATTGGTGACACCTCCATCTCCTATCCCCACCGCCAATAGATCTTGCTCTGTTGGTCAATTCATTGTATGGTTATAAGAATGACCTGTCAAAAACCACTAAGTATTTCCATGACCACCATTTGAAAATCCACCACCAGAAATTTGCAAACTTTGGTGCAGTTGAATTGGACTTCTCATCTTACTATTAAAGTGGAGTTTTTTATGCTAATGATTATAATGGTGACCACCACTTCAATGGTGGCAGCGGAGGCAGTACTGGTGGTGGTAGGGTATCATTAGCATTAGGGTTACAATGGAAATGGAGTGAGCTTGGCATTCTCTCATGCATCTCAAATATTTATTAATTTCCTCTAATGGGTAGATTCTGTTTGTACAAAAAAATATTATGTTTTATGAGATAGGCAAAATCTTTCTTCCTATCTAATGGGTAAATTGAATGACTGAATCATTATTGGTTCTTATTTAAACTGATGGATTAATATTTCATTTTTTTCTCCTAGATATTTAATTTTTTAACAAAGCTAATATGGTTAGGGGAAGATTAAGACAATTCCTTATCATACAGTGAATGTAACAATTATGGTGTTACAAATTTTGGTTTCATCATTAAAAACAAGTTAAGCTTGTGCAAGATTTAGTATCATATAATACGATTATAATATGCGTATAAGATAATATAACATGGCATATATGTTATCTGAAAGTTATATTAGGTTATATTTATGGTATATGATACTAAATCCTACACATCTTGCACTTCAATAATTTTGGCATACCAAGCATATTATATGTAGGTTATACGAAGGTTATACCTGCACAAATGTTAATTATTTTTAATGATGAAACTAAACTGTAAATTTGGTAGAAATTGGAGCTTGGATGTTGATGAAAATCTCATAAAGGTCAGCAAATTCTAATCGTTAATGACAATTATGGTAATGTTATTTTAAACAAATTC
>CATIWF010140464.1:0-126426 GCA_949630135.1 Balakata baccata
TGCATGGGTGTGAGTTGGAGAGTTAGGACTGAGTAAAGAATCACCGCTAATTGCGGCTTCCTAATCGCAGCTAACAGCACCTTGACCTAATGTGACCACTAACCACTCCCTAGTCGTCACTATTTATTAGCTTATACTCGTAATATGATCTATCAATGAAAAAGAAAATGAGAAATTAACTCCTAAGCAATTGAGATTAATTTTAATTCTGTTGACTTTATGATTGATAAAAAAAAATTCTCTCCTTTTAAAATAAGGAAAAATCTAGCAATAAGATATATATATATATATATATAATAAGATATATATATATATATATATAGTATTAATTTAGTAATAATCATGACTACAGGGAGATTGCGAGTTGGAATTTCAATCCAAGAAATGTTGGAGGGCAGCTACCCACCCAGGAAATAAGGAGTGTAATAATCTCCAAATAGAATCCGGCCATGTGAATCTCAAAAACCCTAACAAATTAAGAAATCTGCCAATTCTTTGCAATGAAGGCTCACTTCCTTATCTTAATTAGTTAGCTCCATCATTTTCAAATGAAAGATTAGTTGAGAAATCATTCAAATTTCCATATATGCTTTTCACTGCTTTACAGCTTTTTTTTTAGGTAAATTAGGAATCAGGATAAATTTTTTATATACAAAAATTATTTTCTAATTTATAAATATAAAATTAATAGTAAAAAAATAGTTTTCAATTTTATTAGTAAATCATCAACTCAATTAATCAACAAAAATATGAAGCATGTGTGGGTAAGAATTTTAATTTAGTACAGCTTTTTTTTTTTTTTTTTTTTTCCAATTTGAAGAACAATTTCTGCCTTGAATTCAACCAATTAAGTGATAATATAGCAAAGTGTGGAAAGCCCACTTTGTGCATTTCCAATCATACCAATAATTAAGGAGTGAGTCCCTAAAGCAGATTGGTCCCATTGGCCATTACCATGTGATTCTTTCATTTCCTTTAATTTAGATACAACCATGAAAACAGCTATGAAAAGAGAATAAGAGAGGAGCACTACCATCTCTCTTTCCAATCCAAAGGCTTATCTTTTAGAATATTTGCTCCAATCATTGTTATTATTAAGTATAAATCATATCTAATCCTTTGTAATTATTCATTTTCGCTATTTTACTTTATATATATGTTTTCTATTTATTTTATCACATCATTTTTATTTTTAATCCACATCACCACTCAAATAAGTTAAAAAAAAAAGTAATTTTATACCATCTTATGCTAACCTAGTATAAGATAACCTAGTAAAAAAAAAAAAGGAAAAATTGCTATTTACTTATGTAGTTTGACATAATACATTATTACTATCGAGATTTAAAAAAAAAATATAATACGCTAGTAAAAAAGAAAATTTTTCTTTTGCTGGAAGAGTATTAGTTTAATAAATTAACCTTGCTGGGAGGTACTAGTATAATTTGTCAAAACTATAGGAGGTAAATAGTATAATTTCAAGCCTAAAAGAGATATTAGTATATTATATCAAACTATGATCTTAGTATATTATATCAAACTATGATCTTATTATATTATATCAAACTATAGGATGCAAATCGTATATTTTTCGAATATCAGGAAGGAATTAATATATTATGTCGAACTACATAGAGAAATAATAATTTTCCCAAAAGATAATATCAAATAATGATGTGTCAGCCATGTAAAGTGAAAGAAGGTAATACATTTTAAATTGGCTACGGATATTGTGGACCAAAAACGGAATAGAAGGGACGACCAACGAATTTAAGATACAAAATAAACAATTATAGAGAGTGGAGTATGTCTTAATATTTACTGATATCTAGATTCGGTTGCCCTTAGTGCTTCAAAAATTAATATGATTAATTGGGTTTGCATGGATAAAATTCAGTCTTGTTTAGCTTAGGCCAGACCAGAAAAATCAAATATTTATTTTTCAAAACATAATTGAATCAGTTAATAATTGTTCATACATGTCCAAATGATGGTTGAGGTAAGAACTTTGGTGTCTGTGGTTGTAATATCCATTTTAATTCTTGTGCAAGAGGAGAAAGATGTATTACAAGCTCAGTCTATAAATAGAAGTATAGATCGGATTCAGGCAAAAATTTTCCTGCAATAAGCCTGCTTACTGCTCAGCTATTATGACTCTGTTTAACTTGTTATAAATCTCCTTAACGTGCCTATAGTGAACTGCTTGCAGTGCTTAGTAGGATATACTGAGAGCCATACAGGAAGAAAAATGCAATTTAACCCTATACTATTAACAATTTCACCTGACACAGCAAGGAAAATGCTACCCACGAATTGTTAGCAATCAGTGCCAATGTTGCTCATACAAAAATTTAACACATCAAATGAGAAATAGAAGTCATGAGAATTAGGAAGTAACAGAATAGAAACTTAGAAAATGTTAAAAGAGAAAATATATATGTACAAGCAATATGATTCTACTGGATCTGGTCCAGGTAAGTGTTTTTCTAGATTTACTTGGCACAAATTATAGAGCAATCTTTTCAATCTCTAAATGCTAATATAAACAGCACAATTAGGGAATCAAACTTTTCTTTCAATGACAAATAAGTTGCTAATGGCAAGGAGATGGTACCTGCGTAAGGGCTAAAGACCATACTTGGCATATCTTTGATCATCAAATTGAAGAAAAATGCCATACTCATCACTGGATTATGAGGGTACATTGAAGTGCAAGAGCCAAGATATGACAAAGGCAAATACCATGCATGCTAGCAAGAAATTCAGGAAGCGGTGGCCCTGCCAGAAGTTTTGGATCTCGGCTGTGTGCACAGATGGAGTTGCTGTAACTACTGCAGCTTCATTCACCTCATTCCACTGCTCTATCAGCTCAACCTCATTCGGACCAGCAACATTGCATGCAACCGATCCACAGATTTCACAGGTTCTACAATTAAAAGAAAATCACCCTTATGATTGCATGTAAAGGGAAAAATGCATGAACCAATCATAACAAAAATCTGTACGAGGTTGGAAAGAACATACTCCCTTAAAGGTAAAGACAAGAAACAGTTATGTGCATTATCATGACCTTGTCAGTTTTAGTTTATTCTGAACTTAAATGGAAATTAATAGGCATTGCCTAGTCATGATCCTAAACAAGCAAGGTCCTGAGATTCATTGATTAAGAAATTTTACGAGTGGCTGATTCCATAATAGTACCAGGGCATGTGGCACTTGAACCCAATGGATTTGTGATGCATGCTCCATATGATAACTGAAAACTAAATAGGATTTGCCAAGAAAAAAATCCAAGGAAACCCTGAAATTTTGAATAATCCTGCCCTTCAAATTACTTCATGCAAAGGTTTATTTAGGCTGAGAGTATAGTTAACTAAGATGGATTTGCTGCTGAATCTCAGCCTGTTTGCATTTTCATACATGTGCATGCAGGTCTATTTTCACTATATTGAATACTGATACTTTTACATTACCAGGGCAAGTCCACGAAAAATACATAAATGTACAGTAAGATACTAATTCCTATATAAAACAATACGGTACACAAATGGCTCTCAGATTCCCAGGATTAAAGATTAACAGTTGTTGAAAGGTGGAAGTATAGCAACATGGTGGAAAAAAAAGTTGGAAGCATAAGATCAAAAAGATACATAGGTCTAGCAGCATGGTGGAAAAAGAGTGGCTACAACATTAAGGAGGATATCTTCCAGGCCGGTGAAAATAAAATGTCTAAATTTACAAATAATGAGTATAACTGGACAAAATAAACTGATCTGTGTTCGACAGTTCGCAGAATATGGCAATAAGTCATGTCATGTGCACAAACCAAAGGTCTGTTTCTTATATCTAAGAGTGATTAAATAAATTCTGCAAAGACCAACTTTCCCAAGCCGTCCACCCATGATAAGATCAGAGAAGGAGAAAAAGACAAGAAGAGAAACTCCGTATTGAACTATGGAAAATGGAGGAAAAACAGAATTCTCAGGTAGGTTCAGGAGTGCTTGAAGCTCTCCACAGCCATTGAGACTTTGCAGAATAATTTTCATGCCTTCCTCTATTCCAATATCTAACGTAACAAACTATATTCCAATTCTCTGTTCTATCCTCCAGTCTGCATTACTAACCAAAACAAGGGAACAAATTTATTTAAGCTAAGTAAATTCGTAGCCCAACCCATAGACATAGCAGCAGAGCAGAGCCCACTACTGTTTTCCCTTTTTCCTGGCATATGTATAACGAATTGGGGGCTTATCAACCCACTGCACAACCCACAAAAAGTGCATGGGGCAAGTCCTCATGCTCGTATTAAGAATTTCAATAAAATCATATGCGTGAATACTCACTCCCCATCATTTTTTACCTTGTTTCGTATATTTTCCTAATGCATAAGGCTTTTGAATCCATAGACCATTTAACCTAGTTAAGAACTTGCATAAATTCTAACCATGCAAGACTTAGAAACCCAGAACATACCAAAAAGGAGCTGAAATGAATAGTTTTATGAGTAAATAATACTCTGGGAAGCACAAGCAGAACTTCAAACATGTAAACATGTGTTCCTATCGTGCATAATGAGTATGCTGAAATAAGATTCAGAACAATGCCATATTATAGCTTGCATGGCAAAACTATCGGAATGTTAAATTGGGTAAAAACAATAATTCCAAACTGATAGCCAAGACTAAGCAAACCACATATTGTACTTGCAGTCTGCCATGAAGCAAGTCAATTAGTATTGCACACAACATCCAAAAACTCGATATCACTTAACAATAATAATTACTAGAAAGAAAAAAGAGCAGTCCTTATTGTTCCTATGTATGGCTCCCTTGAGTTTGGCTATCCAACCAATCTTTAAATTTTCTTTCTTCATAAGCCACACATGTCAAAAGACACAAGTATCTAAGATATCCTCACTTTGGACAACAGGACAAATTGGAAGGGTAACTGACTTTCTTAACTGAATACATTTTCAAAATACCAGTGCCAGTAACATAACTTAATTACCCACAAACAGAAAATGGAAGTGTAAATGATCTAATCTACATTTAAATCAAGAATGTCAGCAAGCGTCACTTATTTTTACTCTATAAAATGATATCCTTTCTAAGTGCCAAACCCCAACTTGAGTTTTGGATTGAAAATGTAATGCTGAAGGTGAAAATATATGCATTTGTTTGGACAAAATAATTAGAATAATTGAAGGAATATTTGCATAATTGGAAATAATAGTGGCACAATCAAAGGGTTCATTTCATGCGCCTTTTTTTTTTAATCTCTTATATTCTTAATTTAGTGGAAAAGCTGCTTTTGCATCCTTTACTCTTCGAAGAGGAGTTCATTCTGAAATAAGTTTCCATTAACTAGAGAGAGAGAAACTAGGTTTCTTTCACACTTTTCTTGCAAAAATGTCCTTGTTGCTAATACTTTCACCAAATGTTGCTCCCTAAATTTTATGCTAAACACAAATATATCTTCAAAAGCAAAGTCCAAAAACAATTTTAGACAAAAAAAAAACAAAAAAACAAAAAGACCCTGGACCTCATAGTACACCATTCTCTTAGACAACTAACAAATTGCCTCAGGAAAGAAATGCTTCATGTAAATAATTTTCATCTTTTGCAGTCTCAGCTATTCACCTCATCTACAATCTTATTCATGGTAGTTTCTCTCCACACTCGAAAATTAGTGCCGAGAAAAAGTGTCTCGCAATATAGGTTTTGCCCAGTAATAATATATAGAGTTAAATGGATAGAAAATGCAGCACTACACTACTTGCGCCACAATTAAAATTCTACAAGTTGAACCGACTCAAATAAATTTCAAATCCCAACATAGAATGGCTTAAATTCGGTCATTATCATTCAAAATTGATTAAAAAAAAATCATTCAATTGACATATCATAAGATAAGTGAAAGATCATTTGCCAGATTAATACTTCACCGTGAATCATAATACATACTAAAAGCATTAAATGGACCAAATGCTAAGAATCAAAAGAATAAGAAAAAAGATAAAAAAAATTTTTCCTCTCTCATTTGGCTACTTACTTGTTTCCCTTAATCTTGAACCAGGCTTCTGCACACTGCTTATGAGCAGCAGCCAAATCATCTTTGCAAGAACAACCCAACTCAATAGGCAAACCAGAATCCTGATTACCAGCGTCCAAGCTCAGATGACAAATCCTGCAATCTTTTTCAACCTTTGCCAAATGTAACTTAATCTCAGGCACCCCACAATCCAGTTCCACCTCTGACACAGAGGATCTGCTCTCCTTTACAATCTCACTGCTACAGCCAGACTCACTTGAAGACCTTTGTTCATCATCTGATTGGCGGTGGTGACTACTTCCCTCTACATCATTATCATCATCATGATCACCAGCAACGACAACATGAGGCTTTTGCAAAGGTTCCATTTTTATGACCTGGATGCTGAATCTTCATGCAATGGGTCTGTAAATAAAATATCTCTGACACCCACCAAATGTCTAAAGCAGCTTTATGTAAGCTCTCACGCCCTCTGTTGAGCAACTAGAGAACAGTATGCATTCATCAAGCTTCTTTTTTAGCCAGTTACTGTAGAGTGGGAGATGCTCTCTCTCTCTCTCTCTCTCGTGTCAGTAAAGAGACAGAAAGATCGACAGAAATAATACAGTAAGGTTAGGAAAAATGATAATCAAAGGGGGATTCATATCCTTTACTATCCTCTTTTTTTTTTTTTTTTTCTCCGTGCTTTTGAGAGTAAATTGGGAGTCAATGCGTGAAAATTTTGTCAATCCGAGGTATTTATTTTAAAATTTTTAAAAATTTAATATTATTATTTAAATTTATCTCAAATTCCATTAATAATATTCATTTAATATATAAACTCTTTTAATTATCTGTTGATTACTCAAAATTATAAATTAAAATAAAATTCAAACTAATTGAATAGTTTAAATTTTTTAAAATATAAAAATAATATATTATAAATTATTATAAAATTAAATAAAATAGATGAAATAAAATATAAAATTTAATTCAACATATTTAAATTAAAATAATTTATCAAATTGTTTAAAAGTAATATTAAAGCAATAAAATTATACATTATATATTATGATAATATATATATATATATTTCAATTTCAAATTTTCATTACAATTGTAATGTAATTCATCGGTCTTTAAAAACATATAAAAAATAATTAATTATATTATTATTTTTATTAAATTTCAATAGAATAAATTATATATATATATATAATTGGATAGTGGATATCCGATGACCGCTACCTGTACCCTATCCAAATCCGTGACGGATTTAAAAATTACTATCCAAATCTGTACTAAAACCCTAATAAGATTATCTATTAGAATTTAAATAAGTACAGATAGGTTTAAGTACCCGCGAAACACATGTTGCCATCCCTAAGCGTAAAGCTCGAACCTTTAATTTAATCATTGAAATTGATTGCTATATCCTATAGGATTTAATATAAATTTTGCAATCAAATTTAGTTTTTATTTTTTGATCATTTTGGTCTAAAATCTGATAAATTGTGGAACTTTTTAAGCACATATCATAATAGTGCTGATAAATTTTAAATTAAAATAATCAAAAGATAAAAAATTTGGAATCCATAAATAAATATTGAGTTGGGTTGAACGAGCTGGCAATTTTAAAGACCAACACTTTACCCAATTATTTAGTAAATATATTAATTGGTTAAGTGCTTTGAAAGATAACATGAGCTGGTAAAATGATTGCTAAAAAAGTGAAGGATTTTGCGATGATTCTTTTGGCTTAATTACTTTTATTATTTAGCTTTTTTTTTTAAAAAAAAATTGATGGAATATTTTTAGAATCTATTGAATAATTTAATATCAGATTAGAAATAAAAAAAAAATGTTATTTTTCCTCAGATAGCGTAGGATAATGTATATTCCCAAAAGCAGATTTTTATTTGTCCTCTTCAGCACTTTGTTTATTTTGTGAGAGACATTAAAATTATTTCAATTTGAAGTTATAAGTTTTCTTTTCTCAATTGTATTCTAGACCTGTGTTTTCCCCTGCTTTTTGATGAGGTGAATTCACCTTTGATAAAACTCTGAATTGTCGAGATTGTCCTTCCTCCAATGGATTAGATGTGTATTTGCCAAAGGGTATATAAAGAACTTTTGCATAGTAATGTGTTTTTTTTTATGATGTGTGGCAGATCAGCAAACAGCTTCATGATTGTGCATGATTTTTTAGAAGCCTAATTAGGGCATTGTCTTGAGTTAACCCCTTTAGTCAAAAGATCAATCTTGAGTTAACCCTTTTAGTCAAAAGGTCAATCTTGAGTTAACCCTTTTAGTCAAAAGATCAATCTTGAGTTAACCCTTTTAGGGAACATCTGACAGTTTACCACCCCTTTTCTATAAATTTTTTTGAGCGAGGAGAATGATAATTGCAAGTTGCGGAGAGATGCATTGTCCTGACAACTGGCGGATCATCATCAGATTTTACTTTTTTCCGTTCTCTATTTTTATCCCGTATTATTACGGAAAAGTAATATTGATTCTCATCTCATCGGATATTTCCGCTATATTTTTTTTAATTTAATTATATTTAATATATCTATTTAAATTATTAATTTAATTCATATTAAAATAAATTTAAAATAAAAAAAATTATAAAAAATTTAATTTTTAATATTTTATAATTCATACTTAACTAATGAAAATAATAATATTAATCAATTTATAAATAACTAGAAAAGTAAATATCCACGGTAAAAAAAAATCAAACTATTTTATAATCTTTATTTCTAAAAATTTAAATTAATTGTCTATATCATTCTTGGAACCAAAATAATTTAAAAGATAAAAGGTAACGTTATTTCCATGCGATTGTAATTATATACTCTATTGAAATTGTAATCATTAAAATATTTATCATTAATCTCAAATGATTATTGCAGTCATTATATACATTAATTTAATTATTTCTATCAAGTAAATATCAACAATTTATATATTATATATAAATAATAATTTATATATATATATTTGGAGTACTTCGCCCATCCTTGTTAAATGTCATTTCAAATTTTTCCATAATCTGCCCCGATTCCGATTAAAAGTTAAAAAATTTATCCCATTCAGATCGGTATGGAATAAAGATTCACAGATTTGGATTAAATTGTCATCTCTATAGAGATAAAAGCGATCCAAATTTTCATTTTTGACCTTTTTAGGCCCAATTTGGCACCTTTGCCATGGATAGAGAAAAATATAAGACTTCATTTATTTGCGTGGAAAGGAAAATATTTTCCACATTTTCTATATTTGGTGCATTCAAAAAAATTAGTTAACAAAAAAATATTTTATTGGTCAAAGAAAAAATTGAGTCATTTTTTAGGAAAACGATTTTCTCTTTTGAGAATAGAAAGTCATTTTTCAAATTTTGACACACTTATATAAATAAAACTTTTTGTACTAAAACTAACTAAATATATATTAATTAATTTATTAACTATTAAAAATCACTTTCAGTGACCTCCGGCCACCACCGGTGGCTGGTTACTGGAATTTTTTTAAAATTATTATTTTATATAATTTTATTTTATACATAGTTATAAATTAAAAATATCAAATTTTGAGAAATTTTAAATATTTTAATAGTTTTTTATATGCAAAAGAAAATAATATTTTTCAAAATACACCAAATACTAAAAAATAATTTTTTAAAAATTTTATGTGTACAACCAAACAATAGAAAATAAATTATTTTTCAAAAATATATTTTTCTCAGAAAATATTTTTCAGAAACAAATTATGTTTTTGCAAACAAACGAAGCCTAAAAAGCTAAAATAACTTTTATTTTATTTTCTTATTTTCCTTTTATGTGTTTAGATTGAAGTAAAACAAAGAAGGAGATAAAATAAAATAAAAATTATTTTCTCTTATCATGTTTGGAGGAGAGTACAATAAGAGGGAAGATAAAAGAAAATAATACTATAAATTTACTATTTTACCCTTTATCTCAAAAAATCAAAACTAAATAGAGGGTAAAAATGCTATTTTATATTGAATAGTATAAATTTTTTTTCCATTCTTTTCTATTTTCTCTCATTTTGGAGGGAAAAGAAAGAGAAGAAAATAATGATTATTTTTCCTCATTACCAAAACAAGGGAAAATAGAAATTTTCTCCTATTTTACCTCTATATTTTTCTCCCTCTTATTTTTCCTCCATCCTAATAAAGGGTTAGGATACAAAAGTAAGTAATTTACGAAGTAAAATTTTTTTTTAAAACCATATGTATTCTCATCTAATTTGAGATAATTATGTCATAATTAAATTTTTTCATCATTTTCTAAAGATGTATTTAGTAGGGTTTCTACCGTACTAAACCTACGTTGCCAAGGTGAAGGAGTAGGATTTTAATGAAGCATAACTCCTCTCCTCAAATGGGGATGATGAAAATTTGAGTCTTTCAAACTACTTCATACGGAGAGTTATGGCCAGACTAAATGCCTGGCTATACATGTGTTATGCATTGATAATGAAAAAGGACACTGGTGAGGCATAATATCCTCACATGGTGATGATGGGAGATTATAATACGAGTGTCACGAGCTCTGCACGTGGAGAATTATCACAAGGCCAAATGTCTAGTGTGGAATGGGTTACTTATTCAGTGTTCAACTGTCTTGTCTCAGAAAATTTACTTGATTGAACATTTCTGAACCTCGGGCACATGGCATGCACCATATAATTTCCCTTCCTCTTTTCCTATAAATTTTAACTGACATCAAGAAAGTACTGGGTCTACGTCTTTTGCTTTTTAGTTTAATTTTCGTCAAAGCTCCATAAATTTTGCATCTGTTTTGAAAAATATTTCAGCTCATGTAAACTTGCAAGTTTCTGCTGCAGCCAGACACTCCTGCTTAAGTGGATTAATAATAATTTACTAGCAAAAGAGTAAATTCTAGTTTTTCATAAAGCATAAGCACTGGAATAGCTATTATAAACAAATTCCATTGCTTAGCTGAATCAATTCTGAATACATTTTTCAGAAGCAGACTGTATTAATTAAAAAGCATTATCTCTTTGCCAAATGGATAAGGAGCCTCTTCACTAAATCATATTCTTAACTTCTATGGTAAATAAAATATTTGTAACAACATAAGAAATTCTATACTATATTCTCAAAAACCAATATCAGAAATGAAAACCACTTTGAATTAAGCTCAAGCTCTACACTTCAGCTTGCATTGCAAAAGCTTGTGCAGGCATCTGGGTTGATAAACTATCTGTCATCATGCCCGTCAATTTGTTCCTTCCCTCCTCATAAGGCATATGGCCATTTCTTAAATTCTGTTCTTGCATTCCCATTTGTGAGCCAACAGCAGCTCCGTGAGACATTCTGTAACTTGCAGCATTGCCTGGTATTCCACTGCTACTATTCTCAAGGCCACTCTTGATCCATGCAATGTTGTTCAAATCTGTAGCAACAGAAATTAATTCTTGACTGGAGAAAGAAGGAAGTTCCTCATATTCAACAAACTCGGGCCCCAGCAATGAGCTCTGAGGGTGGCCCCCACTTGGTGTCTTGCAACAACCATAACCACATTGCAAAGGAATCATAGGATCAACATGAACATCTTCTAAGAATTGGCACGCTCCAAAGTCCGTTTTCGAAGCCTGAACCAGAGGACCCTGAGTTGGAATTGTTCTTGACAGCCCAGAGCAAATCCTTGAGCCACTAGGAGGATTATAAACACTAAATGCACTAACACGTGCCTTTGGATGAGAAAGGGTAGGGTGTACTATAGGTTCAGCAGAAAAGTGAACAATAGTTGTTTGAGGAACCTTATCCCTTTGAGCTCTGTCTTCATGCTGGTTAGTTTGGTCGTCTCTAGTAACATCCTTTCCTTCTGGGGGCTTGAAAGAAGTTGTATCACCAACTGATAGAGTTTCTTCAGATGATGCCTTCGTTTTTTCATGGCTACCATCATCAATTACATCACTTGGTCCTGGTCTAAACCTTCCTTGGTCCATGCATCTGCGCCTTAGAGTAGAATTCCAGTGGTTCTTTATTGCATTGTCTGTTCTACCTGGCAAGAGCCTTGCAATTGCTGCCCATTTGTTTCCATGATCGGCATGAGCTGAAATTATAATACGATCCTCCTCATCTGCCCAATGCATAGTGCATCGATCACATGGATATAGTTATTATTGAGTTTCACAAAAAAACAAATGCAAATAGAAGTTAACAGTTATAGATATAAGAACACAAGCATTGCACAATCTATTTACTAAATACATCAAGTACACAATGAGGAACAATGTCTAACACAAGTGGCATATGGAAGAAATTCAGCCAACCAAGTTAAACCAACTTCATAGAAATATCACTCCACATATTATCGCCAATGAAGTTATCAAAATTTCACACTGAGATTTCTGAGACTGCAGTTGAATTATGTAAAGATAAGTTCTGTCATATTAGACATAAGAACAGCCTCAATTATGAGATTTTTATATTAAATTTTCAACCAGAAAGTAAATACAAGATTGGACATGAATAAACAATGACAAACACAGTGCAAATGGGAAGGAAGTGAAAGAAAGGAACTTGTAATGAAAAATTCTGACATAAATGGCCAAACCCTTTCTCATCTTACAATACAAAGCAAAATTAAAACTGACAGGCCACTTTTTGCCAATTCTAAAAAAGTACTGGCGCCTAAAGATTCTTGCCCCCCTTTTGCTGCCATCTATGTAGATTCTCTTTAGTTGATTGCCCAACACCATCTGACTCGAGGAGAATTACCTCCAACCAAACTTGGTATTCAAAAATAAAAATTGAGTGGTGAGCAAACTAAAGCTTTCTTTTTTCTTTCCTTCTCTTTTGTTTGTTATTGAAAACCAAAGAACACCATTAGTGAATTCATTTATAAATCTCTCAACCAAATCATAGTTTGATATGAGAAAAAGTAGGAAGAACATAAAGAATTGTTATACAACTTCGACTATATGTTTCTGTTAATGATGAACATATATATGGAATTCTAAGATGCTAAAACCTTCCCCAACTTTGAATAGTCATCTCCGCAAAGATACATGCACAAACATCATTCTTTTTTATTTTATTATTATTATTTTTTGAAGGAAAAGCACGATCATCATTCTTGACATATCACAACATGTGCATGCACAACTAGATGTTCTTGTGGATGCATTATATGATTATAATATGTTGCATCATTCACATGCAAAATGGGAAGGATGTCTGATGGTTATATAACAACATTTGCTATTTATGACTTTCTATTTATAACATCTCTTCTATCTACTTGTTATGCCAATTATGGACCAACAATAAGCCAATCTTCTTATAAGTTTATTATCACTGATGTGATAGTTCAAGGTCATAACTGAAAAATTATTTCAGATAAATCAGCATAAGTTTCATGAGTCAAGGTAGTATAGAGTTTAAAGTCCACATGTTAGCCATATGATGTTGCAAATATTAAGCTTTGCAGAAAAGGTTTTGTTGAGTTCAACTTTAATAACAACCGACAGAGAAAATTGGGAGAGTCAAAAGAAAAAAAGATGACGAGAATTTGTGATATTGAAGAACAAAAGCTCCACATAATATATATATATATATAGATAGATAATGCAATACTTCAAAACAGCGTGCAAGTAACAGCCTAGCTAAAGATTTCATTGTAAGTTTCTTATTATTGCTTTCATTGATTCTCAAATTATTTACATGCAAATACAAATAATTAAACATTACATACAATTGAAGGAAATTTCCCCTTGCCCTACAAACTACTTGCAAGCAGAGCAAGATCTAAGACATAACTACTAAGTGTTAACTCTGTCTAGATTAAACCTCAGTGCACATGCTACCATCTTAGCCTTTGTCAAGCTGCTTCCACATGATGTTGAATTTAACTTGGAGCTTGGCAAGATTCAGGGTGCTATTATTGCTTGTCTATAAATGCAAATACAAATGAACTAACTTGAAAAACAATTCAACTGCAAATTTTCTCTTGCTCTACAAACTAATTGCAAGCAGAGAAATGATTTTATCACTTTAGACCAATGAACAGTGCACTTAAAGTTGGAGTTTACCCAGGATTTTCAGGGTACTAAAACCAACCAAAACCGTAGTTTTCAATCAAAGAGGGTCACTTTCTAATGCCAACAGAACACTTGAATGCATATATTTCAAGCTTGTGCTTATAGAAATATTAAAAAAAAAAATCTACATTTAACAATTCAATAGCTGGAGATTGATCAAGCATAACAAATCAATGATTTTTATCCTTCTCTTAGATTCAATCACTATGACAACAAGCTATGATGTGTACTAACTCATCCAATCCATTTCAGGACATGAAAAAATTATTATAGCTCATTCATTCCAGTCATTCGATGGAGTAAAAAAAATAATCCATGACCTAAAATTCTAAAACTAAAAAAGTTCTGCATTCATACACAGTCACAGACAACACCAATTACAAATAAAATATCAAACTAAAAGTCAAACGAACAAAGCTAGCATTAATGTTCCAAATAGCAAACAAAACAAAATCCAATGAAATTCAAATTCTCAACATCAACCCAAAAAAAAAAAAAAACAAATCAAACAGAACATGTATCTAAAAATACAAAACAAAACAGCAACAATGTACTAACATCAATCAAATAACTAGTCCCAAAATCCACCGCCACAAGATCAACCCCATAAAACCCTTCAAAACCCATAAAACCCAGAAAGAAAGAAAGAAAAAAAAATCCACTCACCAGTAAAAGGCTTGCGCTTTAGACAAGGGTCGAGCTGGTTGCACCATCTTAGCCTACAAGATTTCCCAGACCGACCAGGAATTCCACGGGCGATCAAGCTCCAATTCCTCGCCCCAAACTTACTTACAAGTTGAGTCAAAACAGCGTCTTCCTCCGGCGACCATGGTCCCTTCACTCTACTGCTGACAACACCAGCAACTGTACTCCCACCGCCAGCAGACCCACCAGCACCACCGAGTTCCGTCGACTCAGCTCCACCGCCACCGAATTCCGAGTCGCCCTCAGTCGGCGAATCGGTTTTCTCTTCGGTTATTACCATAGCATCATCAACATCATCAGTTGGGTGTCGCATTCTTTAATTCTTTTTGGGTTTCCCCTGAATATTGTATTGTATTTTTACCTACCTGCCTAACTGCAACTGGGCACAGTGAGGAACAAGATGGTTTTATTGGGGCTAATGTTTCGGATTCTTATTTTCCAAATTTGAACGGCAGTTTTTTTCAAATCCCCAATTTGTCCCCTTCCTTTCCCCCCAAAACGGTGCCGTTTGCAAGTTTTGTTTAAATTCTTGTTTCGACTATGGTTGACTTGGATTTGTTTTGCAGACTTTAGGTTGACAGTGGGACCGGGAGGAATGTGACTTAATTCCCTTTCTAGCCCTCAAGTTTCGAGGATTTGATCAATGATGGAGTGGGTAAAGTGTAAATAATGAGAATTTTCGGTTTAAATTATGAAGTGAGTCCGTTCTGTTATGGTAGGCCAGTGAAACCGCCCAAGAATTTTGAAAGTATGCGAAAAAAGATTGGAAATATTATATTATATGACGGATTTACCCTTATGTGTGTGAGATAAGAATTATGACACCATTTGGACGGAAGGATTTACATCAATTTCATAAAATTCAAACATTGAAATTGCAAAAATTTTATTATTTAATTTAACTATAAAATTTGTGGGTTGATAATGTAATTTTTTTTATATTAATGTATAATTCAATAACTATAATTTATATATTTAACAATTAATTTTCAATTTTATTTTTTATTAAATTTTAAAATTTATTGTTAATTAATTTTAAATATTAAAAAAATAAAGTTAATAATATTCTGTCTTTATATTTATAAGTTAAACTTCCAAATATAATCTTTTATTTCTTAAAATAGAAAACTATTATACAGAACATCTAATTACATTGCTATAAGATAAAAATTATTATTTATTAATAATTTAATGCATATTAACACTATAATAATAATAATAGTAGTAGTAGTTGAAATTAAGAAAAAATTTATGTTTGTTGTTTTCAAGATTAATGACATTTTTAGAATATAATTATTTTATTAGGGAAAATACTAAAATAAAAAAATATAAAAACAATCCTTTATTTATAAAAAATAGTGAATTTTGAATTTTTTCCATAGGATGCTTACTAGCCAAAGATTTAATTTTGGGCTATTTAAAATCTTTTTGGGCTTTTAATGACTCATGTTCCTGACTTTGCCCAACTCAATAACAACTCTTCTGAAATATGATAATTCCAATTAGAAAATTGGGCCAATGTTATAGAAAGAACATGGGATTTTTACAAAAATATATATAAAAAAAGGGGTATCTATTTAAATTTTCATGGTAGCTCAAAATTTTTTTTAATTTTATTGAAAATAACTTTCTAATTTCTAAAATTATAACGATACATAAATCTCAAAATTACCTTAAAATATGTCCAAATAATATATTTTTAGCATACTTTAGTATATATTGAAAATATTTTGGTTCAGTTTTCACAAAAAAACAACAAAAAAAAAGAATAAAAGCAATTAAATCGTTAAAGAATAAGAAGAATAATATAATTCAATTAAAATTTAAAACATCATAAAATCTCAAATAAACAGTTTAGTATACATTTCGGAATATTTTATGTATAACTTGAGAATACCTTATGAATACCTTAAGTATATTTTGTTGATACTTTGAGTATATCTTGGAAATTCTCACGGAATTCCCTAGGAATAATACTTCGGTACATGATAATATTTTAGGTATATGTTGGATATGCCTTGTGATTTTCAAGAAAAAAAAATAGAGAAGATATCAATCTCTACTGATTCCACATCAAGGTTGATATCAACCATGATTTTAATGATTTGTACAAGTAAACTAGGCAAAAACACATATAACTAATCATGATGCCAAACTTAAAACATGCAACAGAGAACATAAAACATGCTGCAGAGAACCATACCTCTTCTTAGGTCCATCATATTTCACATGTATATGAGTCACAATATCGACATCAGGCTGCTAAGTTTGAAATCTTGAAGGACAATTAAGCTGCTGATGAGAAGCCAAAGAATATGAAGAGGACAGGCGATGCTCGCTTGGGTACAGAATACAAAGCCCAACATTGGATGCTTTAATCCACTGGTCAATTTCTTCTTCAAGGTCTTGCCATGGCATTTTTTGAACCTCTTCTATACTCAACATTGATAACTTAAACCCTCTTGCCCATATAGGCCTCATTGTGGGAAAAAAATGATAAATAAAAAAAATAAAATTGTACTGATAAAAATATACAAAACCATTGGTAAATATGGAAAAAAACATATAAATATCGGTAGACAATGAAATTTCCTCCAAGAACATTAGTAAGTAAATCACTTGCAATCTGAGCTCAATGCCCAATTATAAACGACACAGTTTTGCTCACTCTGAATATTAGAGTAAACACTAGAGCTAGAACGGCAAGATGGCAACACAAAAAGAAAGAACCACACACCAATAAATTTATTCAATATAATTCAGAATATGCTAAAAAACTTCTTTTTTTTTCTTTTAATATGTTCACCCAACAACTACAAGTTTTTTTTTTCTTTGCCAATATATAAGATAATTATATATATATATATATATATATATATATATATTAAAAGGCAATATTGTTGTTAAAATATAATGAAAAGGACTCCATTATTTTTAACAAATGGACCCTAATAAAATGAGTAATCAGTAGTTGAATAATTGTTTGATGACATATATGATTCTCATTTTACAAAATTTCTAAATCTGCTGTTGCAGCTAATATATATGTACAAATTATGTTTTTTTTTCCTCATATGTATGCAAATTAATTGTTACATGTACTTTGCATATATAGCAAAATATGATTAGATTGGATTGGATTGGTTCATGATTGATAACTCCTTCAATATTATCTCCAAATTAAAATTCATTTGAGTATTATAAAATTAAGTTTAATCTGTTAAACGTTCATCAAATTTTCAACCCAAAATTTAAAATACCGTTAATTGAATTCAAATTTGAGGGACAGTAGTGGATGCCCTAACACCAAGCTATGGAAATAGGGCAGATTGGTGGGGTAAGAGTGTTCTTGTCCTCACCTCTCTTCTCTAATTCACTCCATGTGCCATGCATTATTTCAAATTTCATATGCTCTTAATTCACTGTGTGCCCCCTGAAAATTAACTCCTCTTCCGCATCTTCAGGGTTGCATTCAAATTCCTCATCAAGCCCCTGAAATTTTGATAATTTTTTCAATGTTATTTAATTAATCATATATAGCTGTATTTGCACTGTAAAATTAACCCCAAAAGTTTATATTAATTATGATTATTGCCAAAACGAATAACAAGTGAAATAACCAATAATACAAATTGATTTTCCTTGGCAATTTAAAGGTTACAAACAAAGTAGTACAAGGACACACATTTTAATTTGGAACCCCTTCTTTCAATCTAAAAATAAATAATTAATTGAGTGTTAGAGCCCGATAACTGTGGTGAATAATTTAATTCAGAAAAATAAAGAAAATTTAAAAAAAAAATTTGGGTTACTGAAACTGATATATATCTATTCCGACATTCCGTTACCGTTGGTCGCTGTCACCTTCCGAGCTGCTGCGACAACAGTTAGTTATTTTAGAAAACAGAACAGCAGCCGCTATTCCGTTGCTAAAATTAGAGACGAAACGCATTTTCCCTCCTATTTGTTCTGCGAGGATCTAATCTGCGACGGCTTTGTTCCAACAAATCCGTCCTAAGTTAGATGAGCCACGAGTTTTTAACTATAGCGACGGTTTAATCTGTCGGTAAATGGTTGTAAAATTTATGGGTCAAAATTTTGAGTCATAAAGAAAAATTGTTAGCTAGCTACTACATGAATGTGATAAATTGCAGAAAGAAGGTTCCAATATGTCACGGTTCTCCCTCAAGGTGGTGGTATAGTGCAGTAGTAGATGGGTAACAAAGACTGCAAGATTAATATAGAAATGATGTCTTAGAAAGAAAGGGACATGGGTTTCTTAGAAGTGCAGACTTGTGATGGAAACAAGCCAATATGCAACCAAAACTCATGCCTTTCAATCAACCAAGAATCAGCCAAACCATATATATATTTACCTCTCTCTCTCTCTCTCTCTCTCTCTCTCTATATATATATATATATATATATATTATTAGTGTGAATATATATTTGTGGTGGTGGGGTTGTTTCACCACCATATATACAAAGCCTGCACTCTGATTGTGGTCCACTTATGCTTCATTAGTGTGGACAAGATCTAGCACCATATGCATCATAAATCTCAAGTGGTCAACTATTAACTTGTTGAGTTGCCATATTGTTGTTGCTACTTACCACTATCTTTAGTTTCCTTAACCAATCTCGTTCTTTTTACAAAGTACCGCCTTCTTCTATTAATTCCTATATAAGATTGAAAAATTGATCTTAATAGATCGAATCTATATATACCAAATTAATAATAAAGTGTCATATAAATTATTTTATCTACACAGTACTTTTCATTAGTTTAGTCTATGTAGACTTAACTTATACAAAAAATTTTCATATATCATGATATGCAGCAAAACCAACTTTTGTGTATTGATAACACTTAGGTTCAAATCCTATTTACAACTTTAATTTGTTGATATTAAATGTATTGATAAATCTTCGGCATTATAAATATACAAAATCAAAACTATATATTATATGATAAAATGAATAGTGATAGAAATAATGGCCAATAGTACCCTACAATTATAGTTGGCAATGCACGTTTTCTAAACTAATCATAGTTAGAAATTAAACCGATTTATTATACTATTAATCTGAATACTATAAATTTTTTCATTATTTCGATTATTTTTTATAGTTTTTAGCTGATTTGTATATGTATTTCTATTGATAGTTTGAATCAATAAAATTAAATTTTTTTAAAAAAAAACTAATAATTTTTCTCTTTTATATATATATATATATATATATATATATATATATATTATACCAGCTTATTGTTTTTTTTTCTTTTAATTTAAAAAAAAAAAGGGAAAAATTGTTGGCTTGTTACTTTTTCGGTGGCAATAATCATCGGAAGTTCTCAATCTCTTTTGAGTGATTGTCCACCCACCGGGCCGTTGACTCCTCACCAATATAATAATAAATTTAATTATCACAAATTTACTTTAGTGAAATGTACTATGTTTTGGGATTAAAAAGCTCAATCAAGTGATGAAATTATGGCACCTTCCCTCAATTCACTTTACTTATACGTGAATTTTGGGTAAAGAGTCATTCACATATAATTACCCTACGAGAAATTTTTATTCAATTCATTTTTGCATTTATAAAATTGAAATAATAACAACGGTTAAAAATAATTTTTACCTTTTCAATATGTATTTAATTATATATAAAAAAATGACATGATTGATATTCTCATTTGTGAAAATTAAGAATATAAAAAATTGGAATATTAGCAGAAAAAATTACTCCAGCACGATATAGATTGTAATAAGCCTGAAATTCCACTAATAATATATTTTTAAGTCAATCTTATGTATGATCATATCATTGACCTCTAAAACACATGACGGGCAATTTAATTAATTATAAGTTAAACCCAAAATTCAAAATTAAATCAAATTAAATTATTATTATTATAAAATTAAAAATATTTAATTTTGTAAAAAGAAGATTTTGGGTAGGGACTGTATTCCTTGAGAAAGGAGCATCAAAAGGGATTTGGTATAGGAGAGGGAACATGGATTGGATCACATGCCCTTCACAAAAATAAGCAAACAACAAAATAAAAATTAATAAATTTTGGCAACCAACTTGTTGGTTTATTTCTCATAGGAGATAGCTGACCCACACTACTTGTTCCATGTGTCTGCTTTATTAGGGTTATGGGTCTCCAAATATATTAAATATCTTTCCTAATCATTTTAAAAAAAAAAAATCTCATAATCTTATTTTTCTAAAATTTAAATTAATTAACTTTTGTATGCACTTTACTGTATAATAATTAAATATTTTAATTTCACTAAATTAATTTACATTCAAACTTTAAATAATTATTTATTTTCTTATATAATTAAATTTGTATATCTCAAAATTCTATATATGTATTTTTTATTGATATATATTAAGTCGTTAAATTAAAATTGTACATATAAATATAAATGAATAAAAGAAAAGAAAAACAAAAATATTTAGTCATTGTTAGAGTATAGTCTCATATTCCTTAATCCTCTATAATAAAGAGAGAGAGAGAGAGAGAGAGTTTTAAGGAAGATGCTTTGATTCTTCTGCAACTTGAGGAGAAATCCAAAGGGATCGCATTGATCATTAATTAACTATTCTCTTCTCTATAGTTCTTTTGGATCATGCTATCCCTTTGGATTCCTCCTTTGGGAGCTTCTAACACGGTGGTTTTAGTGGTGGTGCATCCACCCACCCACCACCACAACACAACCGCTCACTTGATATATTACAGCTGAAAAGCCACCAGAGAACAACTGCCTATCCAAGGCTATTTGTGGAGAGGAAGACGATGCAAATATTGATAGATCAGTAAGTCATATAGATTTTAGTAACCTTCTATCTATATATATAATCTTTGGTTTGTGCAACTTTATGTAATTTTAAAAATGATTTAGGTTCCCATAGTTTCTGAATTTAGTTAAAAAATTTCATGCCCATGAAAATTATATTTGAAAATCCAAAATTTCCCTTATCTGATTCTTGGTTTTATGATATGCAACTTTACTTACCCTTTTGATTGGAATTAGAGATATCAGCTCAAAGAAAATGTTCATGGAGGTTTCTTTTCTTCTTCTTTAATTTCTAGCAGGTAGCTTATAGGTGGAGTGAAATTTTTGTGTAGATACAGATTATTTAGACCAAATCAATAAAAATAGAGACAGATCAAGATTTTTTTTCAGTAGGGGCAAACAGAAAAAGAATAATTAATTACTCTCTATATTTCTATATAACTTACGCTTTAAGGGATTTCGCTATGGTTAAGAGGCTACTATTAATTAGCCTTGAATTTTGAAGAAACGTGAGTAATTAAGACTAATTACTATTAGTTTTGAAAGATTCAAAATTGTTTAATTCATAAATATTATTCTGATTGGTTGTAAGTAATAAATTTAACAAAGTTTAAGGAATTTTCCACCAGACTTTGAAATTCTACATAACATTAATAATTTTGGAATGATGAGTATAATAACAAAATTTAGAAAAAAAAATTAAATTTTATTGATGGTATAAAAATGATGGATCAATGAAATTTTAAATTTCCTCTAAAATGTCTGTTATATAGGAACGGTGAGAGAAATATAAAAGTGGGTGAGGAAGAAAAAGGACTAATCTAAAAAATTAAAATAAGAAAAAAAACAAAACATATAAATTAAAATAAAAAAGCAATATATTTTTTTATATTTTTTAATAATTGAATGCATAAAATATATATATTTAATTTTAATTTTTTTTAAGTGGGGCAAAATATATATATATATAAAAGAAATTTTTTTATGAACTAAAAAAAGTATTAGGAAATATTTTAGAAACTAGTGAGAGCAAATGCTCTCATTACTACTATACTGCATCCGTCTCTAAAACAACAGTAGCACATTTTTAAAAATAACTTACCTAATATTCTCTTATTAATTTATTCCAAACTCGTTCTATAAAAAATTTCTCCCTACATACAATTTGCACAAATTAATACCTTATTTTTTTATGAAAGAAAATATATGCAAGTTTGGGGATTTTATTATTATTTTTTTTAGTTTTTTACGCAAACCCTCCAATTAGTTTATGCAATTACTGCAATAACTCCAAGTCAAAAGCTACCCCATCCTCCCCAACTAAGCATATTTGTGTTCTCAAAATACCTCAGTTGTTTCAAGTAATGATTAGCGGTTACTAAATTTAAGGGATTTGAGTGCTAAAATCAAGGGATCAATTCTGAATTTGATTAAAATAAGTTTACCATCATTACCATTAACGATTAAAAAACCCAGACATTTGTGAGAAACATTGTTTCATCAACACCAAATCTTCTTATTCTACTAAAATTTTTTGATATTCATAACTAAAGAAAAAAAGATAACTAATTACTTAAAAAAGAAAGTTGAATAGTAATATTTTATACTTATTTCTTTCTAAGAGTTTCATATAAACTGACATGAACAAAGCAAAGGCTTTAATATGAATATAAATTCATTAGATTTAATAATTTTTATGTTGCAAATTATAGTTTTGCAAGGAAAAAAAAATACAAAGATGCAATGTTGATGAATACAATATTTTCTTAACACATAACATTATAATATTAGTGTAGTTAGGCTAGATAAAATAAAGAATATTGTTGTTCTTGTATTATATGTTTAAATGTCAAATATTAGTGATACTGTGTGAATGTTATATTAGGTTATCTTTATGGTATATAATATCAATTTCTGCATATCTTACACTTTAATTTGGTTTTGTCATATCAAGTACCGTGTATATATATTATTGCAGATTATATGAATATTATGTGATATTAAATACAGCATAAATTTTAATAATTTTAAATGATGAAATCAAAGTTTTTTAACGTCATAGCTGTTATATCTTTTGTATGAGTACGGATATAACTTACATAAAGACATTCATATAACATTATAACATTATAATATCAATGGAGTTGTGAGCCTCAATAAAAAATAATAATTGTGATGTTCTTGTATTATATATTTAAATGTCAAATATTAACTATATCATTTAGATGGTATATGAATGTTATATTATGTTATCTTTATAGTATATGATATCAATTTCTGTACATCTTACACTTCAATTTGGTTCTGTCATACCACGCACGTTATATACATTGTAGATACAACATCTTTTGCACTTCAATAGGCACTTTAATATAAAATTTTAGTCAATATTTCTTATATTGTATCAATATAACTCCAAGCAATCTAGAAAGACAGTCACTGAAATTATTTGATCAATATAAACCAAACAAAAATAGTTTGTAAAAAAAAACTAGCCTCCAAAAGCATGCAAAATTGATAAATATATGCGCAGGTGAAAGGACCACACCGATGAAAGAGAGAATCCCAAATATTGATTATCAAAATAATAAATCAAGAAATTTATGCTTTGGCCAAAAAAAATCGCAAACAAAAAATTGAATCTCATAACCCTAAATTGATAAACCACAGAATAGAAGATAATTTTTTTGAAAAAGGAAGGGAATCTCATTAGAATAGTGTAACTAGTTTCCAAGATTAGATTTTGGTTGTTTATTTTGAATAAAAATGAGAGGCGAAACTTAGAAGGCGATGTTTTGGTTGGAGGAATTTAATAACAGTATAATGGTAATTTTTATTAAAAAGATGTCATTATGTGTAATTTTATCTTTTGTTTTTTTGGATAATTGTTGCTCATGAACATGAATACATGCACATAATTTGTCCATTGCAAATGGGCTTTGGGCATTTTTCTTTGTATGTATAATGAATCATCATTAACAGTATAATCATATATAGCTATTAATTTGATAAGACAGTGAATACAAATAATTTTCTTCATAGTTTGTCAAGATTAATTACCCTATCTAATTTCTAGAAGTATTCTTTTAACATTAAGTGGAAAATAATTATTTAGATAGGTATATTAATTAACTAAACTAATTTATCATAAGAAAATAATATTTACAATTAATCATATTTTTAAAAAGTAAAATTTTTATTTTGATATCAAATGTATTATTATTATTGACAAGGAAAATTGATAGAAATATATACAAATCCGCTAAAAATCATAGATGATGAAACAATGAAAAAATTCATAGTATTCAAGTTAATAGTATAATAAATCGGCTCAAAACTTACAAATTTGATAATACTATAGTGACTATAATACATATAATTTAAGTTCTGCAACATATTGACAACCATAATGTAATTTGTTATCTCTGTTAGATTAAATACGCTTTGTCTATTTGAATTGCCTACCTACAAATATCGCAACAAGACGATGAAAATAAAATGTCGTAACAAGACGATAAAACCAAATGCCGCAATAAGACGATGAAATCATAAAAAATAAAATAAATAAAATAAAAATCTAGATTTATATAAAATAACCACTTATTTTAGAAATAAATAGATAAAAAAGATATAGAATGGTGATTTCAGACCAATAATGGTCAAAAATCACCACTCTTTAATTAAAGAAAGATGGTAGCTAGAGAAAAAAAGAAGAAAAAAAAAAAAGAGAAAAGAAGGTTATGGCTTCAAATTTATTATTAAGTATTTTATTAATGAATTTATTAATATGTTTAAGCAAACAATTTACAAGTTATATATATGTATTTCCAACAAGTATATTTTATCTTCTATAGAAAGTAGCTTTATTTTGTTTCATAGAAATTACTTAATTAAACAGTAGTGCAAATATTAATGTAGAAAGAAAATAATATCATTTTTTTAAAAATATTTAGAAAAAGGTTAATTTTTTTGGCTTAATTAGATCTTACATTTATAAGTATCGTATCGATCTAACTAATATTCATATTAATTATCCTCAATCCTATCCAATCTGTTTATTGTCTATTTGTTGATCCATTTAGAACTTGTTTGATATTACATTTGCAAAAAATATTATTTTGGAAAAAAATTAAATTTTTAATTTTTTCGAATTTTGAAAAATAGAACTAGATAAATAAATAGTTTTTTTAGAAATATATTTAAGAAAAACAGTTTATAAAACACTCAATAACAATTTTAAATACCCTCTTAATATATATAATTATCATATTTTAAATTGTATAAAATATGTTGATCCTTTATTTATCATTTTTTATACCTATAAATCAGAATATATATGTAATTATTAAAAAATAAAAAAACACATATAATTTATATTAAGATTATTGCTCTATAACTTCCAAGAATATATCATTTATTAATGTTACTTTCTACTTGAAATTTGGATTAAAAAGGGACCTAGAAAACAGACGAGCATGGCCATATTTTGTGGGTGGCTATGGGTCAAGAGTTCCAAAATCACATGGTTTTAAGGACTTTAATTAGAATCCAATGCATTGAAAAATCACATTTAAGGAATTCTTTTTTCCACTTTGGGCCTCAGATTTTTGAGTGTCTCCCAAAGACAAAGGAATCACTCACATGTGTTCAAATTTCTTTAAACCTTGCCCCATCTAATTTTCTAATAAAGGGTCTTTTTCTTATCCATCCTTTACTTAGCACATGACCCCCAACATTCTAGTAGTCTCATACCCCTTGATCTCTCTTTTGTCACATGGCCCTCAACCTTGTAGCATTTATTTTATTTATTTAGTTCTTTGAATCACTCAACTTTTTTTTTTTTAATCTTATTGAACAATTGACGTCTACCCTTACATTAAAAACGCCAAATATTACTTCTAAGTTTAAATCCTATTAAACATATATATTCTTGGAAAAAAATGAAAAGTCTTATAACTAAATTCTGAATATAATTAGTTTCAAACCGTAAAATAGATAAGAATACATGTTATTTACACACACAAAATGTCAAATATTAAAGCAAGACATGAGCTCTCTAATATAAATTTTATGCTTTTTACAATATTGTAAAAATAATAAAATGTATATTAGATCTTTTTTTTTTTTTTTGTAAAATATAAGTGTAAATTTTAATTAGGTATTCAAGACAAAAAGTTTTGATTTGAAATACGTTACATGCATATATAGTTGAGAATCAATTCAAATTAATTCAATTATATAGAATTTAGCTTATAAAGAAAGATTGTCTTAATCATTTTAATCATTATAAGGAGTACTTTATTTATGTACTTGCCAATCTACAACTTAATTATACCCCTTCATGGCTATAATTGATATTTGAAGAGTGAAATTTACATGATTAATTTGACATTATATATGATTAGATTGCGGGATTGAATATATTTATAGGTGTGGCTTGAGAATGAATTTGATTGTAATACGATCGAGATGATCAACCTCTCTCTAAGTTTAAAAAATAAACTAAGATATTTTAAGAATGTGTAGATGAATTAATTAGCATGAAACTCTTTCAGTTTAATCATAAATTTGGAATTCGAATTCTGGATATACAACTATATATTTTAAAACTCTTGAGTTAAGGAGTGTTTTCATTACCCTCCAGGGTACTATCCGACACACTTTGAATACCATATTAAAAATAAGAAAAATAAGATAATCTATAAGTTTTAGCTTAGTGCTACTAGTTTAGTGATAAAGACTGTGAGATTCAAATTTCAAATTTCTAATCGAACCTCTTATATATAGAGCTTAATTAGATAAAAAATTATGAATTTTACACTTTGTGATAATTATATCCAATTTTATTTTTTAATAAATTTAGTTTTGGTATCATTGAAAGACACTCTAAATCTAACAAGAGCGGATATGGATTGTTTAATCAAATTTAATCTGATAACATATCAAAATAATTAGGCAATTTACATCATGGTCAACTAGGTTCTGAGTGTGGTTCAATAATACTGATGCTATATTTGTTACGAGAATAAAAGTTCATATAATTAAACTCAAATTTTTACAGAATTGGATATAATCGTGACAAAGTAAAAAATTCAAGATTTTTTTATGTGATTAAGCCTATATATATATATACACACTCATACATCCAGCCACACAAGATCAACAATGAATATCCTAGCTACTCCATAATTTGTTTAAGCATCACTTACTTATATTTTAGTAAAAGGTTATAAATATTTTAAAAACAAGGTGCTGCTTTAGAATTTTTTCACATTTTTCTCTCAGTTATGGCAACAACATTGATTGGGTCCCAATATACAACTAACCTCATAATTAATTTCTTCAACCTCCTAAACCTGCATTATTAAAAACTCAGCGACGGACAGCACATCCGACGCGAATCCAACAGTAAATGCTATACAAATTATGATGGAATGAATATGTCGCTAAAGCAATTATTAGGCTTTACAGTTGACTGAACCATAATATTAGCGACGGATGATGGTCCACCAAAATCTTTTAGAATAAACTAGCAACGGACATAAGCCATCATACACCTCCATATTTTGCGACGGGATAGATTCCGTTGCTATTTCTTTTCAAATTAAAACCATTTCAAGGTTAGCCACGACAGCTATCCGATAGAATGGCGACGGATATATTTTGTTGAATATGATATCTCAAATCTGTCGCTATGTATAACAAAACAGTCTCACCCAATATTGTAAAAACCGGCCCGGTCAATGAATTGGAAAAGCCAGTAGGTTACGGATTTAAGGTTGAACCGGCTTACGTAATATTTTTATAAAATATAACATGTCTCATATATGTCTAATACATAATAAATATAGATAATAAGCTGTTAGAGATCTTTTCTAGTATATAAGAATAATATAACATGTCTAATATTTTCTTTTTTATTTTTTTTAAAATCATATTTCATATATTTGTATAACTAAATATTTAATTAATTATTAAATGTAAAAGTAATTTATAACTTAAAAATACAATTGGCCAGCCAAAATTTTCAAATTGTAAAAGAAAAAAAGTAACATAAAAAAAGTAAGAAAAAAATATAAAAATGAGTGAACAATCCCACATAGAAAAAAAGTAAGAATAAAAATAACATATCATTTTATAAATAAAAGTGAGTTAATTGTTTAAAAATATGTTTATTTTAACCAATTTGATTAGTTCATAGTTAACTCATCTAGTTTTGAGGTCAATTTTTAGGTTGAACCAATTAAATTAACTAGATTAGACCAAATTTAATAATTAATTTTTTTTTTGTAAAGAATTTAAAAAATCCAGAAACCTGTCAAAATCTGCTGGATCACCGATTTTTCCACTGGATTGTTCTCCCAATTTTAGAAGTAAAAGCCGCCTAACCTAAAGATCGATTTCCGATTTTTTGGATTGAACCGGCAAGACCGGTCCAGTTTTTACAACTATGGTCTCACATATTAAAATGAAAAAGGAATACTATTAATGTCGGTAAGTTCATTATTAATTAATTATCTCATTTTATTTTAGTATATATGTATAGTATACAGTATTGTTATTTTCTCCTTTAAAGATTCGCTTTTCATTATATTAATTTCAATGAAAAATATGGAATTTTTTTTATGGCAATCACAAAATATGGATTTAATTTTAAAATAAAGTACAAGGAACAGTGCCAAAAATATATGGTAAATAGAAAATGCCTTCTGAAATGGGCCTAACTTAAAAAGCCCTAGGCCCAAATCATCGCCGGCCTTTTCCCAGTTAATCAAACCAGTGGCAAATGGAGCAAATTATACTCTGGACCTGCATCACATGTGACGGTGAAATATTATAAATATTTTATTATTTATGATAAAAAAATTATTAATTTATTAAAAATATTCATTAATTTATTAAGAAATATTTATTAATAATAAAGTAAATATTTATTGGTTTATTGAGAAATGTTCATTATTATGAATAATATGAAGGTTAACTAAAAATAAAATAAAAATTTATTATTTACTAAAAGAAAATTGATTGATAAATGTTTATTAGTTTATTAAAAAATATTTATTACTTTGTTAATAAAAGTTATTTTTATTACTTTATTAATTATTTTATTAATAAAGGTTCAAAATTTTACTAATAAAAAATTCACTATTTATCTACTATATGTTTATAGCTTATTAAAAAATATTCATTACTTTATTCATTATTTTATTAAAAAAAGTTTGTTAATAAAGTTTTATTACTTTTTATTATAACAAATGAATATTTATTAATAAATTAATAAATTTTTTATTTTATTTATAATAAATTTTCAGTTTTATATATAAATGAATATTTATTAATAAACTAATAAATTTTTTATTGTAATAAATTTTCAGTTTTATAATTAATGAACCATTTTGAATAAATTAATGAACTCTTTTGAATAAACTAATAAATATTTTTTTTATTTATAATAAACTTTTCTTAATAAATTAATGAATATTTTTAATAAATTTTTTTATTAATGACAGATGATAAATATTTACGAAAATATTATCGTATGTTTAATAACTATATAAATTTAATTTATTTATAAAATTGATACCGTCTTTTATACGTGAAATGGATCTGGATGCACAATAATTTATAAATTTAGATCCACAATATACGAACTCGGCAAATAGTATCAGAACTTAATTATCATTTTTTTAAAAAAATTAAAATTTATTACTAAAATTTTTAATTGTTAATATTAAATTTTTTAAAAATATTATAATATTTTACCTCGTTTCAATTTTAGATATCAGAAAGTCAATGCAACATATCATCTCAAGCAAGCTTTCATATCAACTTTTATATCACAAAAAATAATAACTAAAAATGTCATTTAAAGATTTTAAATAATGTATTTTTTTAATCTTTAAACAATATAAATACTAATGTGGAGGTTTGCAGATCCTAAATTATAATATTTTTAAAAAATTTAATAGTAAATTATAAATTATAATAAAGTGATATAATTTAGTGCCAACCATTAACTCATTCTTTGCTCAAAATTAAGCCTGCTTTTTGTGCGAAGAACCCTAAAAATGGAGTCTTCAATCTCGGAGAAATTAGTACTCAGCAGTTTGATGCAAAATTCCTTCAGAACAATGCCTACATTTTTCATTTCAAGATCCAAATTACCCTTTCAATTTCTGATTTTCCTCATTCCTATCCTATATCCCGTTTCTAGTCTGTCGCATTTAACCCTAATTACTAGTAATCCCAACTTCGATCCCCAAATTGCCATCATCGGCGACGCCAGGATCTCCAACAATGGCTCTTCTGTGCAACTCACAAATCTGCATCCTTCAAGCTCTGGTATTCTAATCTACAGGGATCCTTTCATATTTATCAGCTCCAGTGCAAGCAATATGACGTCTTTTTCCTCCGAGTTCGAGTTCTCTTTCACTGGTAATGCTTTTAATCTCTCCCTCATCTTGGGTCCTTTTAACTTTGCATCAAAATTTCTGGGTCAAGGTCTAATTGGTGTTTCAAATGAGAAAGGGTATTTGGGTATTGAATTTGGTGCCTCAGTGGATGACAGTGGCGGTGATTCTAACACTGTTCATCTATCTGTTACTGTCAACAATGGATCGTACACGCATTTGGTGACAAAGAGTGGAGAGAAACTTAAATCGTGGATCGATTATGATTCAAGTTCCAAAAGATTAGAGGTTAGGCTAAGTAAATTGGGTGATAAAAGGCCATATGATCCAATTATTGCATATTCGATTGATCTATCAAAAATGTGGCAAGATAAAGAGGTTTATGTGGCCTTAGGCTCTAAGAATGGTGGTAACTCATCACAAACATGTAATGTGTATTCTTGGAGGTTCAGATTGAGGGAGATTCCGAATTCCATGCATTCCTTACCAGTTGATCCCCATGCTTATATGGATCATAATGGTAATGAGAAGGCAATAGAGCTTAAAAAGAAATTTTTTCCTTTGAAAATTCTTGGTGGGATGATTTTTGCAACTGGGTGTGGAGCATTGCTAGCATTTGTGGTCCTATTTGTGTGGGCAATCTTTGTGAATAGGCGCACAGTGTTTCCTATTGAAAGTAATGAGCAGCCCCTAGAATTCAAGTATGAAAAAATTAGTGTAGTTGTGGAGAAAGATGAGAAAGTGGTACAGAATTAGCATCTACTTGTTATGTGGATTTGTTTAGCAGCAGGAGAAATTGTTAGATAGACTGGAACTACCACATCATCTTTAGATCAATCCAATTATACAATAATATGTATGCATATTATTTTTATATCAATTAATGTAAATAAAACAATTAAATATATGTTAATGTGTGATTGGATTGATCTAGTGGATCTACCTAGTAATTTCTCTAGCATTAGAGCTTGTAATGAATGGGGGTTTTGTTATGTTGTTGTAATGCAAAATTTCGTTCCTTTTTGGTCCCATATTGTCTATCTATTCAAGGAACTTTTATTAGATAAATACAAATGCTTAAGACATTAAGGCCTTATTTGGTTCGCATAATAGCTAAGAATTACGTAAGGAATAGAATAGCTATTCCACAAGAATTTGTATTCCACAATTTGGTTGATTTTGAAGGTGTGGAAATCAAATTCAATAGAATTCTAATTCCACAAATTTGCAGAATAGGAATTCTTCAAAAAAACTAAAGAATAGAAATTCTTTAGCATGTGGAATTGGATAAATACACTTTTATCCTTAAAATAAAAAGGCTTTGTCTCTGGAATTTTTCTTCTCGCTTTGCCTCATTGCTATCTCATCACCAGCCCATTCTTCTTCGACAGTGTGCTTGTCCTTCTTTGTTGATCTCAAGCTGATTCTTCTCTGGTAAGCTCCGATTAAAGCTCATATTGAGATTTTAGTTGTGTTATTGAACGTTGTTTTGGATTACTTAAATTGCGGTGGAGAATTGTTAGATGTTCATCTCATTGTTCAGTTAGAATTCATAATCTAATTATCATTGCTTGTTGCTTGCTTCACAATTTCATTAGAATGGAGCACAAATAAGATCCTTTTGAGGCTCAACTAAATGAAAGCGACAACAATGATAACATGGAAGATCATCCAATAACTTCAATTGAACCATCAGAAGCTTGGATATCAATGCGTATGAATTTGGCTAATAAAATGTTTAATATATGGAGAACTTCAAGACGCTAATATTAAAGTTGGTTGAGATGTTTTACTAAATTTGTTAGAATGTTATACTATGATAATGTTTAAATTTTAATTGCATATTTTAAAATAATTTAATTCAGAATTTTAAAATAATTTAATTCAGATAATTTGTTCTTTTAATTTAATTTAGGTTTGGCAACCATCTATTATATGCAATTTATTTATTTTATGTTTGTATTTTCAATTTTTTATAATTAATTGATATATTTTAAAAAAATTTAAAAAATTATTTATTATGCATTTAAATTATTTTAGAGGAATAAAAATATACATGCTAATGTTTTATATATTATATGTTTATTTTTCTTAAAGTTAAACATGTTATGATGAAATTCATAATAAGGGTATCAAGGTCATTTATGATTAAGTGTATTTTATTCCGCAAACCAAACATGGCCTAAGACAGTCCTGAATTCTCTGTTAGCAAATATATTCATACTCGAGATTTTACAGGTCAGATCACACATTAATATAATTATACTAACTTTTTTTTATTGATATGTTTATATATTCAAAAGATATTTTGCAATATAAAATTGAAATATAAATTTGGAGGTACATGTGTATGATTTGGTCAGTGACTTGTATCTATCATTCCCATATTACAATAATATTTCAAGTTTAATAATCAAAATTCAAAAGTATAATGCACTTATCGTTGAAATGGATAGTTAAGCATAAAGATGTTCAGTCAAAAAAAAGCATAAAGATGTTAATTGATTCACTTTTGAAACTTGATTATCAATTTTCTTTCCCACTAAACTAAGCTTTAAATTCCATAGGCTTGTTAATAGCCTTTCAAATCTGCTTTTTCTGAAAAAGAATATTCAAAGAGAAATCTTTCTATCAGAAAAATTCAAGCCACTCAATGCCTGATATAGTGGGTTTAAGAATCTATTTAAGGAGTCAGATAAAATATAAAAAGGATATATATATATATATATATATATATACATAAGCAACCCAATTTATGCAGAGAAGGACTAATCTGAATTATGATATTTCTTCCTGTGGAATCCCATCAGGAATGCATTGATATCACAACATTATTTAATTAGCATCCAAATTTAACTTTAATCCTCATAAATTATAAATTAATTTCCAACATTTTTAAGAGAGTGACGATTTAGACTTTAAAATAGTCTGTTATGTGAATTTTTTTGTGTGCATAAATTCGATTAATATCTTTATTTATAGAGTATATTAATAATATATTATTAATTAAATTGATTTTTTATGTTAAAAAAAATGCACGATTTTATAATTTTAAAGTTATTTTTTCAAGAGAAAAATTAAAAAAACTTACGTTTTTATAATTTTAAATATGAGATTTTTTTTTATCAAAAACAATCTTGTGATTTGTGTTATTAATAAATTTAAATTCATTTTTGTTATAATAATGTGAGAAAACGCTAAACTGACGCTTATATATAATGCTTTTATAATTTCAAGTACACTAATCTGGTATCTATTTCGATATACATTGATATCATCTAAGCGTTTTTAAATATTTTCAAGGTAAAACAATTTAAATTTATTAACTATATAAATAATGATAGCCTTTTAAATGTTCAATAAAGATATATCATATATCAATTTGATGTAAAAAAAAAAAGCGCATAACTTCTAAAAAAGTGGTTCATCCATGTTTCATATTCAATTAGTCAGATCATTGATCTAATAATGCGACTACCGTTTTTTTCTTATCATATAATCATATAAAGTGGTATTATTATAATTAAGTAAAATTTACACCCTATATTTTTTTTTGAAGATTTTTATTTTGCTTAAATAAAAACTCTATTAAAATATTAATATTTTATCTACATTAAAATTTAATTATTCAATCTGCATTAATACAGATTGAAGAAAATAATATAAAATATATTAAGCTATACAGCATTAATATTGATCACTGGGGACTCGATACGACTAACACTCTCAAGCCGAAAATTTCTGTCTGACACATGGCATATTATTATTCGCTGTCCGATGTTTGACACCATCAGCATAATATATGGGTTTCTTCATTGCTCAAAAAATAATATTTATATAAAAAGAAAATTCAAAATTTACAATAATTGCCCAGTGGCGGAGCCAGCTCCACAGTTAAAGAGATTAAATTTTTTTTTTTTTTTGGAAGAGATCATCGAATTAAAAGAGTAAATATATATATATATTTAAAATAATATAATTTTATATATTATTATATATATTTTAAAGTTTATTCTGCCACTAAAGGTGGGCTCACATAAATAGTGAAATGGAACGAGATTCTGAAAATGTGTGGGTATGCAGGAGAGAGTTGCAGACAGGTGACAGAGAATCAGAGATTTGGCACGTAAATTAATAAAAATGGCTAAACCTAGCTATGAATTATATTGAATTATTCTTTTAATTTTAATTCATGTAAATAAATTTTGAATATTAAATTTAATATAAATTAATTTTTAAATTATATTTTATAAAATAAATTATCTTTTATTTTTTTTAATTATATCAAATTTAAAATTTAGAAAATTATTTATATTAAATTAAAATTAAAAATATAACTGGCGGTATGAAATATAATTTAGAAATAAATGTATACCACAAACCTAAAGAAAATCTAAGCCAATCCTAATCTAAAATCCCAACAAATAGGCCAATCGTCTGATATTGCCGCACTAACTCTAACGACTTTGCTACCCGCCATTCGCCCCCCAATTCCTAACATATTAAGAGAGAGAGAGAGAGAGTTGTATTGATTCGAAGGAATCCATCACCAACAATTCATTTTGCTTAAAAAGGGGCAACTTTGTAGAATCATTTATTTCGCCTTGCTTTTGGGTTAATTGGGTTGGATTTCCAATATTCTTTTTGTAATTATCCCTTTATTTTTGAGCTGGGATTCTTTTAGAAACTTCTATATATATATACAAGGAAATACTTAGATACAGCAAGCTGGCTGCGAGGCATATAATTGTTGAGGAAGAGAGCGCATCGCTCTTGGTAGGAGAAGGGAGTGGGAATTTTAACCATTTTCCTCACCTGGAGCAGAGAACAATGGGTGTGGAAGAGAGAGAGGAATCTCGGCCCACAAAAGTTCATGATGAGGAACGGTTAGCTGTTGAGATTCCTGAAACTGCCCATCAGATTAGCAGTGGTTTGTTTTCTTGTCTCTTGTAGATTCCTCCTTTTCATTTCTTTTATGTGTTGGGATGGACTTGTCTGTTCTTTTCTGAATTTCTTATGTTTCTTTATTGTCGTTTGGACATCTACATGGGGGCGTGTGTAATGGTTTCAATGATTCTTCGAGTTTTTGTCGACGCCCACAATTCATTGATTTGTTTTGGTTGCTGAAAGATCCCTAATTTTGCTTAGAACCCGGGATTTTGATTGGCATTTTCAAACATTATATATCATGTTTATGTTTTCTTAGATATATTTGGAGTGATTAATAAATGTGTAGACAGTCATTTATAGCTCGGTTGTCTATCTGGGTTTTTTTTTGTTTTTGAATCTGATGCTAAGCAGATGGAGAAAGGCGTGGTCTTTGTTTAGACTAGAATGACATATTTTATGTTATAATGGTTTGCCTCAATTGGGAATTTTGTTATATATTTCCATCTTGATACCTCATTATCAGAAATGACCCGGAAAAGGGTGTTTATGTTCCTGGGTTATTTTTTGTGTTCTTATCGGAGGTTTGGGGTATAGAGTTATTGTTGTCTTGAGCTCTTTTCATTTTTCTCTTTGGAATTTTCAGATTCATGGTTTCAAGTGGGCTTTGTGCTCACAACTGGTGTCAACAGTGCTTATGTGCTAGGATATTCTGGTACCATCATGGTTCCTCTGGGTTGGGCTGTTGGTGTAGTTGGTTTGGTTATAGCAGCTGCGCTATCATTATATGCAAATTCTCTTATTGCTAAGCTCCATGAATTTGGGGGAAGGAGACATATCAGATACAGAGATCTTGCAGGATATATTTATGGTATGAGATATGAGCATATATCTTCTTTGAATTATTTATCTGCAATCTATTGCATGATTTATTTCCATTAATTTATTTGGGTTGCCTATGCCTGATGGGACTGTTTACTGCAGGTAAGAAAGCTTATTCCGTTACATGGGGATTGCAATATGTTAATCTTTTCATGATTAACACTGGATATATTATTTTGGCCGGGCAGGCTCTTAAGGTAAGATCAAACTGGGATTACTATATGCTTTTTCCAGCAAGGAAAGATCGGCCATTGTACATAAGAATTTGTATAGAAGGGCCAATCAAGTAGTCTTATTTTTTCAGTTAAACTAATTAATTATGAACAAAATGTAGGTTAGTGGTTACTAATAGAAAGTTTCTGCCTCATTAGTTATAACTCAAGTCCATTGATAGGATGAATTTTATTAAGTAATCTTCAGTTCTTAGCTGATTTTATTCATTTCTAGTGCAGGCTGTCTATGTTCTTTTTAGGGATGATGATGCGATGAAATTACCATACTTCATTGCCATTGCTGGGTTTGTATGTGCTTTGTTTGCCATTTCAACTCCCCACTTGTCAGCACTAAGAATTTGGCTGGGAGTTTCAACAGTTCTCAGCTTGATATATATTGTTGTAGCAATTGTTCTCTCGATTAGAGATGGTAAGAATAAATTGTTAATTATTATACTGGAGTAGTTGGTGTTTTGAAGTCAATTTTGGCAGTACTATGCACCTTAATTTATGTGCTTCTTATTTTTTTTTTCTTTTTTCCTTTTGCGTTGTCTACATTCTACACATGTGAGAAAGAATTGGAGGATAGTCAGTCTGCATTATACTTTTTATTGAATCTGCAAAACCACTTTAAAATATGATGCCATACCTTGAAAGAGTCAATACTTTATGCGTTGTGCCGTCTGTGCTTGTCTGTTATTTTAATCAACATCATCAAGATGGAAGTTACCAATTCTAAGAAATTTTAGCATTTTCGTACTCTGTTCTTTTGGCTGGTGTTATCCTTCCTCATCAGATGTTGCGAAAATAATATAACAAAGTTCTCCATTCTTTAGTTGTATGCAGTTAGGAACCATGCAAAGTTTGTGAATGTTTGCATTTTATCTTTGTAAAAAACATTGGGACTTCCCTCTGCTTTTTGTCTGATGTTTGATCAACCAATGCTTTTTTACGAACTGTTTGGTAGCTATCTTGTAAAATGAATCTGTCCTCTATTTTCAGGAAAGGTGTTATGCAATCTGGCTAGTGTTAAATGGCAAAATAGCATTTGATAATTCATATGCTTCTGTGGATTATATTATTGTATAGTTTTAATAACTTTATTAGTTTAAAATATACTTCAGCATACTTTATGTCTATACCATTCTCAGACTATCAACTTGTGGTTCTCACTGCTCACTACATCATTTTACTAGATGTCCACCAATGTTTATCAAAGAATATTGTGTATTGAATTTGAAGCGAGTTTTGACTATTTGTATCACATTTTCTTCTTTTTTTTATCATGGCTGGTAGAAAGTTAATAGTGTTCTGCCAAATTGGATCATTAACTCTGCAATTGTAGGCAGCAGATCACCTCCAAGGGACTATACCATTCCAGGAACATCAACAAGCAAAATATTTACATCAATAGGGGCAGGCGCTAATCTGGTTTTTGCATATAACACAGGAATGCTTCCAGAGATACAGGTATTTATGGAATTGGAATTTATTGTGCTTTGACTGAAGTTGTCCATGTTCTCTTTTTCATATATACAGAAATACTGAGAATAAATTATAACACCAAATACGCTAATTGTTTCCCTTTCGCATGCAATTTTTGGTGAATAATTTTCATGATAGAATTATAAATACTTCTAGGGGTTAATATTGATAATTCTACTTCACAAGGAAAGTCGGCTATGTTAGGAATCACCAAGGGGTGCCTGATCAAGCCTGTAGCTCACGGAAATAGAGATACATGTCCGGAATGTTGCTCTGGGATGGATAACAAACACTAATGAACAAAGTAGTTCGTGGGTGTGAATGGTGAAGAATGTTGGTAGGGAATTTTTGAAAAGCAGATTAAATGTAAAAGAAGAAAATGAATCTACTAGCAATCATTATGTCACTCTCATTAGATTATCATGTTGTTATCTCGTCATCAAATCCATTGATTGATTTGTATCAGTGGGAAAATTTTCAATCAGGCATTTGATGTTCATGTGAATGTCATTGTTCATGCATACATCGGTTCCCTTCTCGAGTCATAACCACTTATGTTCACACATATCATTCTTTAGGATGATCTGCTTCAGAACTAGAGTAACAGCAAAGGTTTCGGTAGGTTGTGTCAGGATTTGAGGTCTCCAAGCTGATATTTAGGGACCTAATTGTTTAGAGATAAAATAAGTCCAGATTATATGCCAGACATTGGCGTATCTTCCCATAATTTATTTCTGTTTCTGCCTTCAACTCATGTGTTACTACTAATTTACAACAGGCAACAATAAGGCAACCCGTTGTCAGTAACATGATGAAAGCACTGTACTTTCAATTCACAATTGGATCATTGCCAATGTTTGCCGTCGCATGGTTTGGTTATTGGGCTTATGGAAATTCGACGACCACCTATTTGCTTAGCAGCGTCAGTGGTCCAGTTTGGGTGAAGGCAACAGCCAATATTGCTGCATTCCTGCAATCAGTCATTTCTCTGCATGTACTTACTTATCACTAATGCTTTTCAAAAATCTCTTGATCCTTTTCTTTTATGATTTTCCTACCAAATTCCTTTCACTGCTTTTGTTCTAATGGAGAGTTGCTTATTGCATGCAGATCTTTGCAAGTCCAATGTATGAGTACTTGGATACAAAGTTTGGGATAAAAGGAAATGCCTTCGCAATTCGCAATTTGTCATTTAGATTAGGAGTGAGAGGAGGATACCTTACTTTTAACACATTGGTGTCAGCTCTTCTGCCCTTTTTAGGAGATTTTGAGAGCCTAACTGGGGCTATCAGCACTTTCCCACTCACATTTATTCTTGCTAATCACATGTACCTGATGGCAAAGAAGAATAAATTGACTAATTTGCAAAAGCTTTGGCATTGGCTCAATGTTTGTTTCTTTGGCTGTATGTCTGTTGCAGCAGCAATTGCAGCTCTGAGGCTTATTGCTGTAGATTCCAAGACATACCATGTTTTTGCAAATTTGTAATGCCGATGGATGAAGATTCAACACCTTCACACACCCTCTTCCCCAGAAATGTGTCCGATCATCGAGCGATATATATAATTTTTTATTTTTGTATTTTGCTTTAAATTATGGCTCCAAGCATAGAATAAAATAGTTTATTTTCCAATCAATTTTCTATATTTTGCATTTCAAAACATTTTCATCTGGTATATATTGTTTAAATTACCAAGCAATCTTTATTATTGAAAATTGGCAAGGAAATAGGAAATAATACCATGGTTAATATTTGCATATACCGCCTCGCCTAAAAAGACTCCTGAGATAACTTGCACCACTTAGCTGACTCATTTAGGATTTATACCATGGTTATTGAAATTATGAAAGAAGCACACATAAGGAACATGAATATGGATACACTTTAAGAGAAATAAAAAAATAAATAATTTTCTTATTATTTTCCATCCCCTCATGGAAAAATTGCCAAACATAGGGTAAAAGAATACAAACACCGTGGCTTTAAAAACTTGTTCCAAATCCACCAGAATTGCATTGGCACATCCAATCATGTTTCTAGAGCTAGCAATACAACCTTAAAATCACAAATGATACAAACGAACATTTCAACTGATCTTCTCTCAAATTTTTTATATGCTTCTGGCTTTGCCAAAAGAAATGGTCTCTCTGCAGACTCCTATTAGTCTGGTGTCTCGTGTGACTAAACAAATTCTGCAACCAACGAAATAAGTACAAACAAATCACTTGATTAATCAAACCAACAGCAAAGAAAAACATTCGTACAATTAGATTAAAACAGAGAGAAAAAAGGACAGAAATCCAAAAAAATATTTTTTGTTTTGAGAAAAAACTATAAATACATGCATGCAAACCATAAGCAATCATTGATCAGATATAATAGTATGATGAAATCTTACATTGGAAACATCATCCAGACACTAGCTTCACAACAATGCAAATGGCATTGAGTATTATAAGAGGAACTCTCATGTACTGAGTTGCATAGATTAGCCCTATAAGCTGCCCCTTGAAAGACTTTGTGCGGCCTCCTGAGAACTCAGAAAAGCTCCATCCTCTTGGTGCAAGGAACCGGTCTTCATTTGGTATTGCAAGTGCATTTGCAAGAAGGAGAAAGCCCTCCAGTATTGTCCATAAACCCATTTCCCTGCACGATACAGAGCTACATTATTCATTACACACCATCTTCACCACACATAAGAAAATCTAACTTTCTTTCTCCATGATCTACATGCAGGTCACAGAAAGAAAACAGTTCAAAAAATATCAAAATGTGGAGCAAAGCTGGGGATTAAAAAAAAACAAAAGCTTCTCTTGCCATTACAAATCTGTAACAAACATAAATAAAATTGCTGCATTATTGCATCAAAATCATTTCCCTGATTTCCATATCAAATGCAGGTAAATGAAATTCTTGCACCCAACCATAGCAAGGCTAGTGCTATTGCATCTAAGACATGCCAAAAGAAAATGATAGACTCATTGAAATAAATAAAACCCACGAATAGTATCCACCATTTTCTGCTGTCTGTTAAGTATACTATTGAAGACTACTTTAAATTTGAAGGATTTATGATAATTTCACATAACATCGTCAATGAACATCTAGCAATATGCAAAAAGAATGAGCTCATAAAAATGCCAGCGTGAGATTTGTCATAGATAGGGTAAATTACATTCAAGGTATTCCAACTATTTGACGCCTAACACGGACTCGGTACTCATAAAACCTCCTCACTCAGTCTCCGTTAATTGAGTTAAAGGAAAGCTGAAGTGTATTTTCACTCAGATGTCTTACCTTGAACAGTGGTCGGCGACGGGCGACGGCTGAATAATGGGCTTTATTCACTTGCAATCAGAAATTATTCGCTGGAGGGCTGTAGAATGGACGAATTTTTCAGTTACAGGCGATGGTGGAGAAGGAGGCGGAAGTGGAGGAAAGGCAAAAGGAGGCGGCCGCGGTGGAGGAAAGGTAGAAGGAAGATGGAGAGTTAGGGTTAATCTTAGGGCTCAAATCAACCAAGCCCGCAAGGGAGTTTGCCTTAGAAAAAAAAAAAAAAAGAAAAAAAAAAGAGTTCATTCAAGATCCCTAACTACCCGAAATCGAAAATTTTATGGATATTTAATTTGTTATCTCGTGAATGTATTTATATAAGAATTTACTAATATAATTATTTAAAAATTTGTAAATATATTAGTTTAAAAATTTGAAAAATGTATTTATTTAAAATTTATGTATATTAAATTTTGTTATTAGATTTGAATTCGAGTTTTTATTATTAACAGTTAATGAATTGATAAGTCGAATTCGAACTAAACTTATTAGATGTTATAAAAAAGTTATTTACAAGCTAAATTAGAGCTTACTAATTTTGAAATGAATCAAACTCAAATTTAAATATTAAAATTCGAATCTGTAATAAATTTAAACAAATCAAATTTAAATTTTTCAATGTTTAATTCAGTTCGGTTCGGTTTAATTACAACCATATCTGCTACAAATTGCTATAGAGAATGTGATTTCATATATATATATATATATCCGAGACCTTTGAAAGGAGGTTAAACCCAGGCACACACCTTGGCTATATTAAAATATTAATCAACAAAACAATTAATTTCTTTAAAACAAATAAACAAAAAGATTAATTAATTATTGTTCAAATTATGAATTTCACTTTTTAAATTTTTTTCGTAAAAAATTAATAATTGTAATAAAAAAAATTACTATTTATATCTTAAGTTTAATCTATTGTATTGAAGTTCAAAAATTATATAATTTGATGTCTCTTATTTATCTATATTAAATTATGTAATTTTTTAATTATATTTTAAAATATTTATAATTAGTAAAAAAATATTAATAATAACTCTTTATTATTTTACAATAATTTACTATTTTTTATTAATAGTAATATAATAAAATAAATAAAATTAATTGTATAAATTTTAAATATGACTAGAGTACTAATAGAATATATTAATATTTAGAGAGTAAATTGTAATTTTTCAATATAGTAATAACAATAAAACTATGGGCTACTAATGGGCTTAAAAATTTTATGGGCCTCAATAAAGATCATAGTAATAATAGAGAGCTGGGCCTGGAGTCCGAAAAGCTGCATCCATAAATTCTCTTCGCTCTATATAAGCTTAATAAAAACCTAATTAGGGTTTTAGCAATCTTTCTCGCAGCTCATCAACCGTAGCCACTTCCACAGCGAGGAGAGTACTTAGCCTCCGATATCGAAAATGGTTAAGGGACGCCAAGGGGAGCCAGTCAGGTCTGTGATCTCTGCTAATTGTGTTACGTATATGAACATTTCCTTTCACAAAAATACTAGCTCTCTATTTTTCATTTTGGAGAATATTTTAATCTGGTAAGCTGGGGTTCATTTTAATTTTCTCTTTTTCTGACTTTTTATTTCTTAGGCTCTATGTGAGAGGAACCATCCTCGGATACAAAAGGTAATAAAGCTTGAATTTTTATACAATATTATCATATTTTGTTGTTTGGTATTTTTGCTTTTTGGTAAAGCTTAATAGAATAGGGGATAAAACATTTAATGATTATCTGTTTAATTGGAGATGATTCAGATGGGTTTTTATGCTACGAATATCATATCCAGGAAATTGAGTTTCAGACTCATTTCCGTTGCATTGTTGGTACCTCACTACCTCTTAGCTTAGGGCCTATTTGGCAGAGTGTTTGGGAAATACACTTTTGGAAAAAAAAAATTTTGTATTTTAACTTTTTTGAGTTTTAAAAACTGTTTTTGGATAGACAGACACTGATAAATAGATTTTTTATTTATTTATTTCAGAAGTAGGTTTGAGAAAAGAAAAAAATTCTAAATTTACTTTCGGAACACTAAGTGCAATTCCAAACGTCCTCTTAGATTCTATAGTGTTTTTAGCTGCCCAGAGAACTAGGGTAATGCAAGAAAAAGTGATGGTGATTTGCTTGATATACTAGGAGCAGTTGAGGATTTGTTTGTTTGGTAGAGTCTGTTATAAAAGTATTCTGAATTAATATTGATATCATAGGTAGAACTAATTTAAGCAAAGCAAGTAGGACTTTCGTTATAAAAATTTAGCTATGCTATGATGTGGGAATGAAGATCTATTTGGTATGAGGATTTGGGACTTGCCATATGAAATTTGTGCGGGTTTAAATGCTACTTCGTTTGTTAGGTCCAAGTCAAATCAGTATCCAAACACATCATTGATCCAGATTGAGGGAGTGAACACCAAGGAGGAAGTTGCCTGGTATGCTGGCAAGCGCATGGCTTATATATACAAGGCCAAGGTAAAGAAGAATGGATCACACTTTCGCTGCATTTGGGGCAAGGTCATCAGGCCCCATGGTAACAGTGGTGTTGTACGAGCTAAGTTCAAGTCCAATCTGCCTCCAAAATCAATGGTATTGAAAAAGAATAATTGACCTGATTCCTCTTCTCAAGATTCTGTGCATCAGGTATTCTAATCAACTTAGTTATATTGTCAATTGCAGGGAGCTAGGGTTAGAGTTTTCATGTATCCCAGCAACATATAAGGTACTATTCATCCATCGACTAATGCTTTGGTTGGATATTTGTTCTGGGATTTGTTAATTTTGGTATAACTTGTTGGTTTTTCTATTGAAATCCATGACATTGTAATCATGGTGTCATACTTTGTATCTTTTAGCAGGTAACCTTAGAATTCATATAAACATTAAGTTGCAATAGTGTAACTCTGTAAGTTCTCATTTAGATTTTCTTTTTATACTGTTATATAAAATAAGCGTGTTCAATATCATATGGAACATTGTATGTAGTTAATTTTTTTTTTTTTTCTAAACATCTACTTTGATCCTTGGCTCATATTTTCTAGATATAAAAATTTTATAATTGTGTGCGCAATAGCTGCACTTGATACTTCTTTCTGCTCAAGGTTATTTGATGCTTTGCTTCCATTGAGATGGAGGTGTTATCTCATACCCTGGTTCTAACTCTTGTCACCTTTTCCATCCCTGCAGTGTCACAGGATTCCTAGACAGCAGATGGAAATCATTGACATTTTAGAGGGATCTGCTTCACTTGTTTTATAAGCTAAGTTTAAATGTGTTATGTGCTTCTCAATTTTGAGCGAGATATTTTTGTTTGTTTAGAATTGTGGTTGAACATAGTTTTGGCTCCTTACTAATCGCATTTAGATTTCACTGCCAATTTGTCCTTTATTTGAATGATCGAGTAGATTGAGTTTTCTATTAACTAAATCTTCTAATTATATGCTTAGATTAATTTTCTGATTTTCAATTCTATCAAGGAAATGAAGTCGAACAAATTTTTTACATCGGAATATGGGCATGGAATTATTTAATTTCATGATTAAAAATGCTTTTTTTCCTTGAAATTTTATAGATACAAATGAGCTATATATACGTGTTTGAAATTGTTTAAAAAGTAGATTTTAAATTTTTTTATTTGACTTTTTATAATTTTTTTTTCCAAATCTGCTTCTGAATTAAAAAATATATAGAAAAATTATTATTTACTCTATATAGTTTGACATATATAGTTCGACATGATGCTGCAATAACCTTTTTAAGGTTTAAAAAATATACAATTTATTCTTTATAGATTGATATAATACAATAATATTTTCTTAAATTTTGAAAAAAAATATAACATACTGTTGCTTATGAGTATTCCAATTATAATATCTTTATGGGCAATACCTCCTAAATATTTTATTATATATTTTTTTAAAATTTTATGTGAGAATTAATGTATTATATTAAATTTTAGGAGCAAATTTTATATTTTTTAAATTTTAAAAAGATATTAATATATTATATCAAAAAATATTTATTTATAAGTATTTTTTAAAATTTTAAAATATAAATTTTTAAAAAGTGTTTTTTTTTTAAATACGATGCCAAACTGGTTTATTATATGTATTTATTATAGATTAGTTATGTTCACGTCACGTCATGTCATGTCGCACTTTTATGTTTCTTCACGTCTTCTGTCTTCAACTTGAACATTTTATTTTCACTATCACCGACAGTTCTAATATATACTCCAGCAATCCCAACTTTTTTGAGTAATTTTGTTTCTATGGTAATCGTATTTTTTGTCTGGTAAGATGCAGTAGAATCCAGAAATAATTTTCATCAGAAAGAAATTGCAATTTCCATATTATGCTCAAATTTCCTATTTAATAGTAATAATTAATTAATATTTTGAAAGTGCTATGGGCGATTTGACTTTTTAGTTTTAGGTATACTAAAAAATATTAATTATTGACTTGAATTAAAAAAAAAATTTTTCCAATTTTAATCCGTTGGACAAATTAACAATCAGTCCGTTCCATTTATTAATTAGTTTGTGTCAGTACGATACAGAGACAATCTTTTCAGTATTCATATATATATATATATATATATATAATTGCATTGTATTATTTTTTTTTATGGTATAATTAATGAGTTCAATTCATGTTTATTTAGTTTTAACTTTAATTATTTATTTGTATTTAGAAAGTTTTAAATTTAAAATTTGTAAGATTATGATTTTATGTATTGTAGGGTTCAAGACAGTTACAAATAATAGAGAAATAATTATAAACGGATTTGGAATGAATACAAATATTTTAAAATATAGAGTATTTTTTGCGGATATTCTAACTATCGGTTGCATTCCTATAAGAGTAAGAGAACGTGGTAAGTAAGTGAAAATTGAAGATGAATTTTCAAAGTCAAAGGGAAGCAGATTTGCAATATACCTAATTTAAGATGTAAGCGTACATAGCTTTTGCCAAATTAATCAAAGTGTGGATGCAAATGACTTGAGAGCTTCAAGGAAATTCATGGATAGATGGAGTATACTTTAAAAAAAAAAATCAAATTTATCATTAAAAATAGGTTGTGGGGAATTATAATATTAATGTTTGCATTCTTTCTATTGGAAATATTCCTAAATTTGATTAGAATAATAAAAGTACACAAGATTCCACAACCAACTTTGAAAAAAATTAAAAAGATTTTATGGTCTGGTAGGTTATAACCTATAGTTAGTAGTTCTAGTCATGGATCGTGTTAGTGGTGGAGTTGGAACTCTTAAATCAGAAAAAATAAATAGCTATAAATCTAAGTTAATGGGCAAAAATGAATTTCCAACACTCTTTACAATAAATACATATTTAAAAATATTACATATATTCTTCCTATTTGAAAACTTTTCATATATCTATATTCATTATTCATCTTGTCCCATTAGGGAATCAAACATATGGATATATATATATATATATATATATATATATAATTGATATCATATCAGGAGTGGATCTTCATTAATAACATACTTTAATTTTTTGATTAACATGCCAAATATTAATAATACCCACTATAATTTGAAATATTAAGATATTATTTTTAACTATATAGGTACAAAATTTATCACGCAGAAAGAGAAAATATATTGAAATAAGTCATATATTTTTGTTGTTTAGATTTTCCAATTATAAATGCCAGTATTTTGTATATAATTATTTCATCAATAAATGCTAAGAAGTTTTTCATATAAAACAAAATTAAATTAATGACAAATGACAACATATCATATAAACTAATTTATTTATACTTCATTTTATTGTTGATCATAATCCATAGAGAATTGGCCAATAAGTCAAAGCAAATAATGAATTAATCAAATCAAAATAAGCTTAAAAGATTGTTAATGATGAAAAAAAATAGATTAAGTGGGTTCCACCAGATAGTTATTTGGGACCTAACGCCTAAGGATATCCAATTTTTAATTTGATTTGAGCAATACTCTATTTATTTATTTTTTTCAATTGTCCTCGCATGTTTTTATCATATTTGTTCCTGAGCGTTAGATCATATTATTATTTCAAAAATTTTAAAAACAATATAATAGTTATAATTTGTTAATATGGTAGTTGTTTCAGTAATTTACATTCCACCTATAATATTAGTAAATTACAGCTTTTAAAATTTTTAAAGCGATAATATGATTAAAAAACAAAATTATAAAACCAAAAAATATCAATGTAACAATATGAAAAAAAAAAAAAAAAGATAATTTAGAGGGGTCCCATATGGTGTATGCCATTTTTAATTATTTTTCCAAAGCATAATTTATTATATTTATAAATATAAGATTAAGGTAAATTATAGTAATTAGTGTAGAAAAGGTGTTAAGTTGGAGTATTTCTACATGGGACAATCGATGGAATTGGTAGCTGTAGATTCCAACTGATATATTTCAAAGTCATAGCATAGGAGGGGGAAAATTCTTGTTTTAGTACCTAATTTTTTTAGGTTTTTTCTTAAATGTGTAGAATACTCTAATACATACAAATTACAGGTCCAGCTTCACTGCTTTTTGTTGCCTTGGCTTAATGTGGAACCAGCCATTTGCCATTTTGATTAGTTTTGTTATTTAAATATTGATTATTATGTTTATAATTAAAATCTTCATTTTTATTTGAGAAATATTACTTGTTCTAACTAGCATAAAATATTTATACTTTTAATCCAAATTGGATAAAACAAGTGGATGAATGTATATACTACAAACATATAGTATTACTCTTTTTATTTTATACATAATCCACAATTATTATCTATTATCTTTAACCATTAATCTGAATTTGCAGATTATAAAAAAATTAAAAATTATCATAGTAGCAAAAGATTTCGCATTTAAAGAAAACCTTCTATCTAAATTAAATTCCAAACCGATATTTATACAATGAAAAATTATTATTTTTTTTTAACAAACCATAAAATTAATTTTTTATAGGCAAAACCTTTTTAACTGATATATTTCTAAGTAATATTGAAAAAAGTTATGATATAACCATAAATTAGATTTATTTTTTATTTAATTAGAAATTATATACTCTCTTTGTTTGAAAAAAATAGACTTACTTTCTATTTTTATCTGTTCAAAATTATATATAATTTTCTTTTTATGAAATGTAGTTATTATATTCAATTATAATTTTATCCTTATTCATATATTTCATTATTATTATATCATCATTTATATCAATAAAAAATTATTTTTTAACTATTGTTTTAAATTAGTCTTAAAATTTATTAGTATTTATTTTTGTATTTTGTAATATTAATTTGAGTTATATTTTCAAAATAATAATCAATTCCTAACATTTTTAGAAAATATTAAATAAAAATTATTAATGGAACTAAACTAACTAATTTTTTTAATTAGTTAATTACACAAAATATGGAAGTATATATATATATATTTAATTAGTGTTTTATTTCCATAAAATTACTCAAACCCTAACTACAGTGATACATTAAAAAGTCAAATTATACCTTTCCTTGTACTGTACACTAATTGAAAACACCAACAACTTGTAGTTTACAAAACGTAAATCGAATATAAATATATTTCCTCAATTCCTCTTCTTCCACATAACAAACTGAAAACCGGAAAATAAATAAATATATAAAAAAAACCCCCTCTTCCTCCTCACGCGTTTACCACCTCCTTCTTCCTCTTCCTCTTCTGCTCAAATTCCTCAGTCCCTCTCTATATTTGCAGACAAACCCACATTCCTCTTCAATCCTTTAAATTCCTTACGATTTTTCTTTCTGTGTTTTTCTTCTAAAAAATCCAATCTTTTTTCTCTCTGCATGTGTTGAAAATTTGAGTTTCCTATGTCACAGATCCATGGGAGAATCTTATATCTCTATTAACAATTCCTTATTTCCAGATCCGTACCGACCCAGTACACCTTACCTCACCTAGTCTTCGTCCACCTCCTCTAATCTCTGCCGTCCGATCAGAACTGACTTATCAAAGAAGCTACCATGAAGACTACGTCGCGGTTGTTCACTATCGGTCTAGTTGCGTCTTGGTACTCATCTAATATTGGGGTTTTGTTACTGAACAAGTACTTGCTGAGCAATTATGGATTCAAGTATCCGATCTTCCTTACCATGTGCCACATGACCGCTTGTAGTTTGCTTAGCTATGTCGCCATTGCGTGGATGAAGATGGTTCCTATGCAGACAATTCGCTCCCGTGTCCAATTCTTCAAGATCTCCGCCTTGAGTCTCGTCTTTTGCGTGTCGGTCGTGTTTGGTAATATTTCATTGAGGTTCTTGCCCGTCTCGTTTAATCAGGCGATTGGTGCTACGACGCCGTTTTTCACCGCGGTTTTCGCTTATTTGATGACCCTTAGGAGGGAGGCTTGGCTTACTTATGTCACCTTGATTCCCGTAGTTACTGGAGTTATTATTGCCAGTGGGGTACGTGTTTACTTTCCTTAATTTCATTTCTATTTTACCTAATGAGAGTTTTAGTTTTCTGAATTATGGAAATGGGTTTGCTTTGATTGGTGACAAATTTAGTTGTTTCTGACCAGTAATTGGTTTGAATTATACCTGCTTAAGTTGATTTTCTTAGCGATTAATGATAGCTGGGGAATAATAAGATATGATAATTCGATTGGTTGCAGTGACATTGCTGACGGGATTTAGTTATTTTTTGTGGAGTAGTTTGACTTCTGATAAGTGGAGGGTGTTGAAATTGGCCTTTGGGTACTTACTGGGCTCTTTTAATTTGGGGAGAAAATTTTATTAACGTAATGAAAGAATTGATTGAATTGTCCAATAGAAAAAAGAAAGAAACAGGTAAACTCTTTTGGCCTGAATGCAGTACATTGAATCTTGAAAATGAAGGTAAATGAAATGTAGGATATGAAGGCTTCTTGTGTTGTCATGCTTGGAATACCATTGCCTAGTCTAGTATGGTTGTCTGCATAAGGTGTTATGATTGTGTGTTTAGAAGGTAAACAAATTCCATTACTATAAAATAACCAAATTTAGTTTTTCTATGGTGGTAAGATATTAAAATGTAGTCACTAGTCAGAATGCCCACTTATGTTCCATTCTGGTATCCAGATGATGACCCAATACATGCTTATTCATTTCTTGTTCCTGGCCACAGGGGGAACCAAGCTTTCATCTGTTTGGGTTTATAATGTGTGTTGCTGCTACAGCTGCAAGGGCACTCAAGTCAGTGCTGCAGGGGATTTTACTTTCTTCTGAGGGGTAAGGATCTTTTATTTTTTTGGTATGCATTATTTTTATGAGTGGAAATGATACAGCTAATTCTTTCTTATTTCTAAAATAAAAATCTGTATTAAAAAGCATTTTACTTATTTTCAGGGAGAAGCTGAATTCAATGAATCTCCTTCTCTATGTGGCTCCTATAGCTGTAGTGTTTTTACTCCCTGCAACGCTTATCATGGAAGATAACGTGGTTGGCATCACTCTGGCTCTTGCCAGGGATGATATTAAGATTGTCTGGTACCTATTATTCAACTCAGCACTGGCATATTTTGTAAATTTGACCAATTTCTTGGTCACAAAACACACCAGTGCCTTGACTCTACAGGTATGTCTGGCTTATGCAGGGATCCTCCTTTTGATTATTTGTTTTCCCAAACACTTCTTGATGTTGCCACAGAAGACTTGCATGTATTTTCAAGAGTGATCCTTAGGAATGCAATAATTTTTTCTACCTAACTAACATGGAGTGTCATTGTTGCTGGTGCTAAATTTAATCCCATGTGAGCCATGAACCTGCAAGCATATAAAATTTTGAAACTACCTTAGCATAGATTCTATGTAATGTACTTCTTTGTGGACTTTTAAGCCGTAGATTCTTTCTGGTCTTTCAGTGTCTGCTGGTAGTTCAGAACTTTTAATCTCTTTAAGGACACATTACCATGTTGTAAGCCTTTGGAAGCTTGCATGGTTTCTGCATTTTATTCTTTATAAAAGAGTATTGTATAGGTGATGAAGCTAGCATCATTCAGGGAGTTAGATGTGACATCAGTTGATTGGAGAATTTTTCAACTCTAATTACAGTTACAGAGTAATCGTTTGTTGGGAAGATTTGGAGTCCTAGAGGATATCTTTTGTAGAGCTGATTACCTTGCTGATTTTGTTGAATGTGTTGATGATAGGATCATAAAATTTTATTTAGTTGAACTATACTTATTGCTAAGTCAAATTAATCATTCGGTCTGTGCTTAGTGTGGTTTTTTAAAAAACTTTCAACTATCCTTATCAGTTGACAATTCAATTTTATTTGTTCCAATCCTGCTTCTGTTTTCTTCCTTACAAGTGGCTTTGCTCCAATTGGTATCTCTATTGCCCCCAAGTTGTGACCTTAAATCAATTCTTTGAAACTTCAGACCAAGTTCTAATTTGTAGAACAATGATAGACGTTTAGTTAAATAAATTATTATCTGAGGGTGCTTTCCGAAGATTTAATAATAATTTTGGATGATTAAAATGGATTTACTAGTTAGGCACGAGGACTTCTGATAACAGAGACTGAAGTTCTCTTGAGGCATTAGCTTGATGAACTAATCTATTTCGAGGGCTACATTTGGAAGTTGGAAATTTATTTTCCTTGGAACAGCAGATGATAGATTGATACTTTTGTGCCAGAAGATGTATGCATAAGCCATTCCTTCTTTACACCACACCAGTCTCATCATTTAGTTGCATTATTTAGTCAGTATATTTGTTTGAAATTTTTTATTTGTTTTTCGGTGTAATTTTCTATTTGTTTCAGCTGTGCTTGTGTGTTTACAGAAAAACTCTTTAAAGGACTACAGAATAAAAGTGTTTTTGGTCTTTCAGGTTCTAGGGAATGCAAAAGGGGCTGTGGCCGTTGTGGTTTCAATATTAATTTTCAGAAATCCAGTGTCTGTGACTGGAATGCTTGGTTACACACTTACAGTATTTGGAGTCATTCTATACAGCGAAGCCAAGAAACGAAGCAAATGATGTGTAATTCTGTGCAAAGATTGAAGCAAAATTTTCCACATTTTGTTCCCATTGGTGCCAGGACAGCAGCAACATTTCAAGGGAGCAAGTTTTGGACGGTGCAATGGATTTTGCCATCTAAATTCTATAATGTTTTCTTTCCCTTTTCTTACTTGGGACCCGGATATAGGCTTCCATCTGTATCAGCAACAAGTGCAGAATTAGCAAAAAGTAGAAAACTCGAAATAAGCAACTGATTTATCTCTATTATTCCTGGCCTGGGGCTGGGTTTGTAGAGGGATATCGTTTTTTTTATTCTTTCAGGAAAATTATTGTAGAGTTGGATCTCTACAGAATCAGTTCGTTATTCACATTTCTCATATTGATTAATTAATGAAAAAAAGAAGTCCAATTTCAACTGCCATGCATCTTGTTTTTATTACTTAGTTTATTCTTTTCAGAAGCTTAAGAAGCTTTGCTATTCTTGAAAATGATTAGTTTTAATAACTCTTAAGAGGTGAGATCAGAAGATAAATGTATCTTTTTTATTACAAGTTGTTTCAAAAACATTTTACTCCTTAATGAATATATCCATTACAAATTCAAATTACTGAATAATTGAAATAAAAAAAATGCAATTGAGAGTTGTAAAAATAACAAGTACATATATATAATTATATCAAAAGTTCGAGTACAAGTAAAAATCAATTTTAGAACGCGATAATATATTTTCCACTAATAATAGCCTGATGAAGTTTTCAGCCTCCGGCAACTTCAAGTTCTTAATAACTGAGAACCTTCCTGAAGATGACAATTCTGTGCATGTGAGTCAACATGATCCAGAGTGTTTCCCCATAATGTTGAATTAAGTGTAGTCAAATTTGGATCATTCTTGTGATTTTCCCAGGTCGATTCAAATTGCAGGCCCTTGCATCTTCGAATTACAAATTAAATAGATATAAGCCCAATAATATATTTACAATGAAAAAATTATCTGCTACAAACATGGAAAAAGTAAAAAAAAAAAAAAAAATCCTTACTGCCGGAGGAGGATCAGTATCTCAAGTACATTACTTCTAATTTCTTCACGAGCTGTTCTTAATGCTGCTTCCTTGTATAATAGTACAAGCTCTTCTATTAATCTGAAAGTAAGAACAACTGAGCAAGTGATGAAATATGAAATGAAAGGCTAAAAGCATATACTCTACTCTAATAGAATATTGCAAGCTTCGTCTTCAGATTCTGTTGACGGCAAGATTAGCCGGAAATTGAAATAAAAGTATTGACAGTTGGAGCTACCGGGGGTTGTTTAGGAAGAAACAGACCCAGCTACATATGAAAGCCTAATGCAAGTGCATAGATCACTATTATCTGGTTCACCTTTCAATATATGGTGTGTTCCTTATCCACGTTAACCTTATCACTGTTTGGAGCCGTTTGAGAACCTGGACAAAGTGCAAAATCAGTATCGACTCATTCTCAAAAGCAATTCTGGAACAAAATTAAAAAAGATCAACTATTTGAGAAAAATAATAAGTCCAACTGCTACGCCTAGTTTGTGTTTAGAATGAAAATGAGAGGATACCATTCCCTTTTTTTTCTTCCTATTCCAGGGTTGACAGGAGAACAGATCAATTTCCTAAATGAAAAGCTACTAAAAAAGGCAAGACACATGAAAAAAAATGGAAACTCCAACTAAAGGCTCCAGAAATACTAATACTATGCACCCCAAAAAAAAGTAGGAAACCTTGAAAGCATTAAAAAAAAAAAACAAATAAATATCTTTATAAATGAGAACCTGAAACAAGATATTGTCTTTCCTCCTGTATTGTTAATTATTACTAAGAGCCTTATTAAAAAGGACGCAATGTTTCTCTGAATGCTAAATATATATCAATTTTAAAGTGTGGTCAGCATCAAATGAAAAATTAAGAAATGCTATAACTCTTACCAGCAGAACAGTTTCATTGTCATCAGCATGCATCCACAGAAAGAGAAGTGGAAAAATCCGCCTAAAATGAGCTAATAGCACAAGACGAACTGTATGGAAAAGTGGCTCTACAAATGTAAGCCATGCCACTCTGCGATCCTTATTCCTGGGTTGGCGCTCCAAGTGACTTAACATCTCATTGAGTATCCTCTCACACCTGTAGAATTAGGGAATTAAAAACAAGGAATTATAAAATGTTAGAATGAATTCATGATAATGTGCCTTGAAAAACTAGCAAGGAAGTATTTGAATAACCAGCAAGCAGATTTGCAGAATGAAGAGATATATTAGGAAAGTGTAAGCTTCTTAAATGAGTTACACATCAGTAGCAGTATAGTTATCCCCAAAAAAGTAGCAGTATAGTTATCCCCAAAAAAGTAGCAGTATATTTATTCCAATGAAAGGAACTACTACAGTGGCTAACAAATTATGCTACTGCTATTCCAAAAACAACAAAAAGAAATAACATATTTACCTAACAGAGACAATGAACCATGATGTGTGCAATTTATTACAGTTCGTTTGGAAAGATTAGATGTCTGTTATCAGTGGCAAAACTTGTAAAATCAACTTCACTTCAGTCATAACAAAATAAACAGATAAAAAAGTTAAGAAAAAAAGAATTGAGTGCAAAGCAAAGCAAATCATGCTGCTCAATGGATTCAAGTGAGGAAAGAAAAATTATAAATCATGATGACTCATTTTGCAATGCAGTATCTATTTTTTAGGTTTGAACAGAAGTCCTATACACAACCAAATTCTTAATCTTTATCAGCTTCCTCCTTGCGAAGATATTACCATCCACTATCACATCATCATCATTATTAGTATTTTGCAACTTTTGTAAGTATAAAGTTCATAGAAAATTATGAACGATAGTGATTACATGTTAAAAACCTGCAAAATGAAACTAGGTAAAACAAATCAGAAGAAAATAGCAGGCGCATGAGAAATTCACCATGGACTACGGGGATTACTTCGCTGGATATAACTCCCAAGAAGCACTGACATCTCAACTACATGATTCCATATCTCATCAGCAGAAGCAATATTCTGGCAGCATGCATCAAGAACAACATCCTCATACCAACTAAGCTCAGTAGTATTCACATTTCTTGCAAGATGTATGAAACTAATCATGCCTTGTCCCTGAATTAAAGAAAGAAAAGAGAGCATAATATTTTTTCTTTTCTTTTTGAAAAAACATAGTTCTGCGTTCTTTCAGAATCCTAAGAACCTAGAATAGTTAAAGTTTTCAAAAAATAACAAGTCACATGAAAATATAAATAAAAATTAGACATGCATTATATAAATAAAAATAAGACATGCATTAATCATATGAAAAAATGGTCATTTCACCTACGAAAACAAATTGAGGGAACTGCAGACATCAAATCAGGGAAATAAAATCTAGGCACTTCAACTGAAAAATACATATAATGGACCATGAACAAAACAATGAATAGGTAACAATCTGAATCAATTGAAGCAAAGCAGAAACCCAAAGACAAAGCAATTAGGCACTATAAGAAAAGGACCAAGCATATACATACTTTCACCTCCGATGACCAGTGATCAAGTGCAGTCAACCCACAAGGAATAACCAAAGTACACAATTTTCCCAAATGTGGATAATCAACCTACCGATTTAACAAACAAAAAAACAACGAAACATCATCAAACAAATCAAACAAATATCAAAAAGGAAAAGAAAAATCCCAAAATTTTCAGACCTGAGTAACAAACCATCTAAACTGATAGGCAGCCACAATAGCAAACCCAACCGGAGCTCGAGCTGACGCTGCGGAAACCTCATCGCCATCGACATCCTTATCAACACAACTCTCCTTAATATTCTCTTTCAAGGAAGGCAAAACCTCAGGCATAAATTCCACCACCAATCTCTTCTCCTCGCCCACCAAACCAGAATCTAATCCGAACAACTCACTAACCCTCCTCCCATTTCTCTCCCCGAAACCGCTTCTGCAATACGCCCTCGAGAACTCATCAAAGGACGAATTCGCAGCAACACAAATGTCGTTAGGTATCCAAGAGAGCAATTCATGGGTGGAAGACTGAGAGGAGGAGAGTAAGGCACAAGCTAAAGCAAAATTCTTTATTGAATTATGGAGTTGGGTTTCAGTGATTTCAGCGTTAACATTACAGTTTTGATTGGAGAGGAGAGATTCAAGTATGGATTTGGTAGAGAAGTTTGTGCCTTCTGCTGGTGTGTAGTTTGCTCTGTACAGAGAGTCCAGTATAGGAACTGATACCCTGTATTAGAGTGAGAAAGTTCATGTTAAATATTAATTGCCACTTATAGAGAGAGACGGGTAGATACAGAAAAGAAACGAGCTTACTGAATCAGTTGGCTATGGAGAACACACAGAGAATTTGACATTTTTGGTTCTCAATACAAACACCGCTATGTTCATTCGATTTCTGCATATTTGAACGATTTTTATTTATGCTAATAAACGACAATTAACTTCTTCAAAACTGCACAGGATAAATCCGTAAATACCTACAAACAATAAGGCATATACGTAAATTCACAGGAGACCATTCACCTGTTTTACTCTTTTACTAGCTACCGTTTCACGTATCCGAGAGTCAGAGGGGAAAGTTTACCATCGCATGGAACTACTTGCCGGCGGCAAGCAAGACTTCCCTCATCACATATATCCATTTCCGGCCACCGAAAGCCTTCTGGTGTCTAATTCAGCGGCTTCGGTTTATTCATCAGATATCGAACGGCTGGTCCTCATATAGTTCTCATGCGCATGATCTGCCCTCGGCCGTTAACCTTGATGGAATGCTGGAGAGTTTAGGGCTTTTAGTGGACCAGGTGTGTGGGATTAATGTCGACACTAGCGAGTATTTCACGCCGGCGGTGAAAGCGGGGGGGAGTGACATAGCGGCGAATATTTTGGGAATAATGGGCTCCAGCGTTTGGTAGCCCGTGTGCGGCCAGAATCGGATAGGGTACTAGTGAAGAAAATGGGTACCCGAATTGCGGAGGAGGTTTATTCGAGGATGAAACAAGGTATTCCTTTTCTGAATATGTGAAGAAAATTATAATTTTGAATAAAAGAAGAATTACTTCAGTGACTTATGTTAGCTTAGAACTTCTTTTCCGCTTTTATTGGTTTACAATTTCCTGCTTATTGAAGATGTAAAGATCTTCATGATAAAGAATAGATAAACGTTTGGTCTTTGAATTGTAAAGCTATAACATAGATGTGCTTCATTAGTAATGTTAGGGAAATTTACCATTTTTTGTATTGTTTTATTTTGACAGTTCAATACGATTAGAGAGAGCTAATGGATGTAAATTATAATGTGGTGTTGCTTGCATAAAGATACTCATTCTATGGTCATAGATCCCTTTTTTATCGGGTGTTTCTGAGTTCCTTCTTATATCAGTGCAATGTACGTACATTTTGCTGAATTTTTTATGTGGAATTGTAATCTTGCCAATAACAATTTGAAAGAGCAAGAAAGTATGCAGGATATTTGATAATTTCTTTGATGTTGGATCAAGCTTATTTATCTTCGATCACAATCTTTAATTTGTTTTCCAATTTTATTTGTGTGTATGTATTTTGATTCATCTTCACTTGAAGAAACTTATTTAGTGGATTCTAGACCATAAAGTATTTCTTCGAAAGCCAACTTAGCTATTGAAGTCTTTTGCGTTTCAATTCTTCTTCAGGTGACGATGATTCATCTGGCATTGAGGAAAATGCGAGTTGGAGGAGAAATAGAAAAACAAGGAAAAAAACTTGAGGATTTTTTTTTTTTTTTGGGAAGCTTGGTGATGAAAATAATGGATAAGCAAGAGCAGATGCATAAACAGTTGATAAAGACAAGTGGGGAGGAGAGAATAATCAGAGAAGAAGCTTGGAAACAGCAGGAGAGAGAAAATATGATAAGGGAGGAGGAGGTGAGGGCACTAGAGAATGCTCGAAACCTAGCCCTCATTTCCTTTATTCAGAATGTGATGGGCCATGAAATTGGAACTCCTCAATCGTCGATGGCAATGGTCCCTTCCATAGAGAATGATGTGGAAAAAGATGGCAGCAATCTATCCATTGAAAAGGATTTCAACAGTGACCCAAGCAAAAGAAGATGGCCAGAAGCTGAAGTACAAACTCTTATAATGGTGCGAGCTGCTATGGAGCAGAAGTTTCGAGCTATGGGCACCAAATGCTTTAATATTTGGGATGAGATATCTACTAGAAAGTCCAATATGCCCATAACCGTTCTGCAAAGAAGTGAAGAGAGAAATGGGAGAACATCAACAAGACTTCAAAAGATCATTAGTAAGCGGAGGAAAGATTTGACAGGGAAATGGCAAGAGGCGCTTGAGGTGCATGCCTTGTGCAAAAATGGGCTTGTTAATCCAGGAAGTATATCTGACCATACAGAAATTGAAATTGTGGCAAAAAATAGTAATGATTAAGGGCTAAAGGAACTTGGAAGACTGGTTTATAGTATGGTTAGCCAAGAAAATTTCAAAAGCAAGCGAAATTTATATGATTTGGATTATCTTGATATGCTCTCAGGCAATTGAGGTATCTCAATTATCTTTGATAGAACTTCCTTGTTTTCATTCTATGGTTATATGCATATTGGCGATGAAAAGTTATATCTGAATTGTTTATCTACCAAGATAGGTGGGAATGGTCATTTATTTCATTTAGTGAGTTGTTCCTTCCTATCTTAGTTTCTTCCTATGCTTATCTTTGTACATTTCGAATTGTCTGTAGCTTGACAACAATCTTGCATGCTACTTTTATAAGAGACTGACTTTACATAAGAATTTATCTAGACCGGAATAATTTTTAATTTGAGTTTTGATTGCTTAAAAAAATGGATATATAGCAAGCGATGATTGTACAGTGAAATGAGAACACAAATTACTTTAGGTGGGTTAAAGGTAATAGAACATGGTGTTAATTTGATCTATGATCACTTAATTTTAGTATTTCCATAAAAATCGCCTTACTATTATTTAATTTTAGTAAAGTTATTTTTGACAATTTTTCAGCAATCAATAACCGGAAAAGTGTATTAATATCACAGTTGGTATATGAGACATGTCGTATTACTGTACAAGTCAAATAGAACTCTAGCATTTTAGTTAATACCAATTTTAATTTATAGTGCTGACGTGAATGTTGAGTTGTAAATATATATATAATGATTCATTTGACTTATACAGTGACATGATATGTCTCATGTGCCAACACAATTTTTTTTATTGTTGATTGCTAAAAAATTGCCGAAAATAACTTTATTAAAATTAAACTATAATTAGATAATTTTTATAAAAAAAAAATATTTTTTTATTATAATAATACGCCATAAATCAGGCCAAGAACATGGTTTGTTATTCATCATTGGTATGGCTCCTAACAGCGTACTGCGGTGGCCATGGCATGTGAATTTGTCCTAGTTTAAGCATTGGACAAAACTACAGTCACTCTTCAATTTACATTTTCCCCCATTGGCCCCTCCATAATCTTTTTTAACTCTATCTTTGTTGTTTTTCTTCACAAAAAAAATATATAAATATTTATAATTATGTATGGGTTCATTATTAGTAGAAGGAAAAAAATTCTTTTAAGATGATTAATTTATTTTAAATTTAATTAGTTTATATTAATTAAATATATATTCATTTTACTTCATTTTATTAAGAAAAATACACTTTTTAAAATTTTTAGCTACCATACATTTCTAATTTAATACTACAATTACTTATAATGGAATTCTACAATAACTTTTTTTAATATTAAAAGCAAAAACTTAAAAAAAAAAAAAAGAATCAAAGATGTAATTTGCTAGCTAATTTTACTTTAATTTATAGATGGTAGTGGGAACATCTTGTACATATTGTATACATATCATCAACCAAGATAAAAAAAAAAATTTCATTATTATTTATAAAAAATAAAAAAAAATTAACTGAATCTATTGGACTAATTGAATTGTAACTCAATCATCAAGAACAACATCGTAAGAGAAAAAGTCAAAGAGAAAGATCCTCCAATATCCCTTCAACATAAACAGCGATTATAAAGCTGTAAAATTCTAATCCAATCAAAAAAATACAGAGCAGAAAATAAGGAGAAAACAAAAGCCACGTAATCGGGACAGTTAGAACCAGACAAACATATGGAAACTTCGCTTGTGGAATGTGGAGCCCAACTTCGTCTATCCATCCAACAAAGATATTTATCTTCTTTCTAACTCTCTCTCTTTTAATCTTTCTTTTTCTTTAATAATCTCAATTACAGAAAGTGCTTCATACCTGGTCCTCTCTCTTTCTTTTCTTTTGTACTTCAGTTTTTGCTTCTTAAAAGACCGTTTAACTCTCTTTCCCTCTTTCACTTTCATTCCTCTTGTGTTCTCTCCTCATTTTCCTTTTTGGGTTTAGTTTTAAGTTCTTTCTTTGACTCTCAAATTGAGAGTTTTACTCCGAGTTTTCTTCTTCTACTCAGGTACGTGCCTCACATTTTGTGGGTCAATCAAGAATATGTAAGTTACAGATCTCAATTCATTTTAATTTAATGATTATTGTCAATGTTCAGATCTCTTATTAGATCAGTCATTAACTGAGATTAAGCTGATTTTAATGGCATAATTTCTATTTCTTTTACTCTCAGAAAGGTCTTAAATTTTTCTATTTTGATGTTATATTTTTTTGGGAATAATACCCAGAAAGCAAAGATTGAATTTTTACCTTCTCTGAGTTTCAAATGATGTTTATTCCAATTGAAGATTCGAACCTTTTTCCCTGTCTTTGTTTTTGCTTTTGTTTTTAATTTTACCTGGTTTCTTGGAGCAGTTAAGGTTGTTAAAAGACTATGGCCGTGTTTGGCATTGTTAGAAAAAGCGCTTTTGGAACAAATTTTATATTTTTAATTTTTTTTTTTGAAACTGTTTGGTTGAAATAGTTAAATAATTTTTTCTTCAAAAGCAGCCTTGAAAAAAAAGACAGTTTGTAAAAAATTAAAAACATCCGTTAATTAAATAAAAAAAAATTTAAAATCTGTTTTCAGTACCTCAACCGCAATGCCAAATACTCCTTTTATCTTATTAGTAATGCTGATTTAGGGCTTCGTTGACTACTGACTAGTAGGTAAATGAACATCTGGATCTAAGACATAAACTTGTTACTTTGCAGTTACTATGTCTTTTACTGGTACCCAGCAGAAATGCAAGGCCTGTGAGAAGACTGTGTATCCTATGGAACTTTTATCCGCAGATGGTGTTCCATATCATAAGTCTTGCTTCAAGTGCTTTCATTGTAAAGGAACTTTAAAGGTACTGGTGTCTGAATTTTTTCCTTTGGCCTACTTTCTGCTTCACCAATGTAATGGTAAATGTAGTTAATATAAGTATTACCTTTGTCCCCCAATTTTTGGTCATTGTTGGTAGTGTGGCTGATTGTTAGCACACTGTTAGTGCCTAGTCAATAAAGTGGCCTATTAAAGTTCGTAGGCTAATGGGTTGTTTTATAATATTGATGGTGCAATTTCAGGTGAAATAAACTGTTCTCCATATTGTTTGGTGAAGGTTTCAGTTTACAGTGTAATAGGGATCCTTGATTAGAGGTTTCGTTTTGTATTACCATGAATCAATTACTATATTAGAGATTACCTTTATAGGAAGAATTGTTTGTCGTTGACAAATAGCATACCAGCATTTGAGTTAATAGCTTCCTTCAAAATTTCGAGGGAATTGTTCTTATTATGTTGCCAGATTTCACAAGATGATTTGTATGTAGTGTATATTTGAGCTTATCAGGTTGCATGATTGATATATTTTCAGCTGAGCAATTTTTCGTCGATGGAGGGCGTACTATACTGTAAACCTCACTTTGACCAACTGTTTAAGGAGACTGGTAACTTCAACAAGAATTTTCAATCACGTATGTCACATTCTTTGCTAGACTAAATGTTTTTGTAAGATTTTAGTCCAATCGCACACACTTCTTTTAACATGTTTACTCACTATTAATTTCATCTTCAACAGCTGCAAAGTCAGCTGAGAAGCTAACTCCTGAACTGGTAAATATCACATCAAGCGCTTCATCTTTTTAGTGTTTGTCAACAATTAGGACTTTCTGCCTGTGGAGTTACAATATGTGGATTGGTATGATGATATCTGATTCTCAATAGTTTGTTCTTGTTTCAGACAAGATCACCTAGCAAAGCTGCAAGCATGTTTTCTGGAACACAAGAAAAGTGTGCTACTTGTGGTAAAACTGCATATCCACTCGAGAAGGTAAGATTTGATGAACATTTAAAAAATTTTATACTTGTGATGCTCTCGCTTATAGTTTACTCTAATTCAAGATTTTGGGTGCTTGCTTTGGTGAAGGCTTTCTTTGATTGATTGAGGTCTTTCCTTAATCGTTCACTTATAAATTGTAATGTCAATATGAGAAAATTTCATTCAAGAAGAAATATTTTGAGACAAAAAATATTTGGTCTTATAATTATTTGAGAAGCGATAATTTTTGAGCTGTAGAATAGATACATATTTAGTGCCAGTCATGAAGATTCATATAAATTATCACATCACACCAGCCAGGGTAATTTGATCTTACACATTAACCGCTCTTATGAGGGACTGCTTCATGAATCTAGAGCTTCATTTATTTTTTGGGTGGGTTGGGAGTAGGGATTAAGATGGATTTTAGCAACTTGGAACAACAACTGCATTGATCAGTGAACCTTTTTGTGATGATAACAACACATGTATATCCTAAGATGTAATCCCATTAATTAAGGGGTACTAAGATTAAACTTAAACAAGTTACTTGCATAAAGAAATTGAAAAGTCTATCTTGCATCAACTAAAAGGCTACTCGTTTTTTACCCTGACTGACTTTTTAAGTTCAACTATTTGGCAGATCACTGCTCTCAGTGATCATTTTGTTGTCAAGATGCATTTCTATAATCGAATGTCCTGTATCAATCGAAATGAGAGCTGTGTTCACCTCTATGTTTTGTACATTGTATTCTAAACTTCATGAGAGAAGGATAGTTTGACGTGATGAATCTGCTATTAAATCATTGGGGGGGGAGGGGGGGTGTGGGTTCCATAGGCATTCTTGAAGGAAGCACCAAGCAGGGGTTTCTCTATCAAGTCAATTGGGGTTTGTGTTGCAACTTGCAAGACAAACTTAAACATATGTAAGCCCTCAAAAACTAACTTGAAGGATCTACTCTTACATGCCAATGCCTCTTAAATATATCCACTTGAGGGGAAATTTTTTTTTTTTTTAAATTTATCATTGAACAAACAATTTTCTACTATCTGGGTTTAACAATAACTAAATAAAATCACTTTTGGTATTGGAATTACATAGGAAAACAATAAATATTTTGATCGTTCCAATTAGCAGTACTCCATATTTGGTCTCAACCTGCTATTCAGCTTATGCCCATTATTGGTGACTAACAATGATATATGGTGTTGTAAGCGATCTTTTTTTAATTTTCTTGTGTGAAATTGTAGCTGTCTGGGAAAATAGCTGTGTTCAGAAAATAAGAGTCGATTAGTTTAGTATAGAGATTTCCTTTAGCTAGAAGATATTTTTGTTAAGTAATTTTCTGTGTGCTAGTGCTACAAAAGAAGAAAAATATTTCTTGCAGTCTTGCACAGAAAGTAAGTAGCCGAAACTTCAAAATTAGATGCTATATATTTATGAATTATACATGCATAGTTGCATCAACCTAGTCATGTATAATCCTGTGAGAAGTGAATTATACTAATTCAGTTGTGTTTCTTGTGAGTTGTTTATGTTTACCATCCCAACAATGAAGTATGGAACTATAATGCGAAAATGTTCTTAAAAAACTATCAGGTAACGGTGGAGAGCCAGGCTTATCACAAGTCATGTTTCAAATGCTCTCACGGTGGTTGTTCCTTATCTCCATCAAATTATGCAGCTCTCGAGGGTGTTTTATATTGCAAACATCATTTTTCCCAACTTTTCAAGGAAAAGGGAAGCTACAATCATCTTATAAAGTCTGCATCAATGAAGCGAGCTGCAGCCTCGGTACCAGGATCCTGATTGTGGGTTTATCCTAATTTGATTATCTATTTACTATTTTCAATGTGCTTTCTCCTTCAGATCCTACTTCCATTAACAGGAATTGGCAAATAACTTGATCCTGATTCTGCCCTCTCCTTTTGTTTTTTTTAGTTGTGTATGATTGATGAATGGGAAACGCATTCTAAAAGAAAATTGTAAAATGAACTATTGAAAGACTTCTTTTCTTTACAAGAAATGCTGCCATTACTTTTTCATGTAACTTCCATCATACACTTTCAAAATAAAAAAATTTGTGTCTTTTTATTTATAACATACCATCAGTTTTTATGATAAAGTTAGTGTTTTATAAAAAAAGAGTTTTTTTTTTTTTACATTAAAGATGTATAGTGAAAAGTGATTGAGAAGATACTAATAGCATTTTTGTTTTTGCAAATATGGTGAATGATGGTCTATAAGCAACAAATTTTAAATTTCCCATTAGCAAATATGCTAAAAAAAAACGTGTATAATTTCATCTATTATTACTTAATTTTAATATTATTGTAGTAAAATAATATAATTTTTTGTCCTATAAAAGTTATATAACTATAGTTTAGTTTCAGTAAAGTTATTTTCGATTTCAGTTTGTACTAGCATTCCAATTGATATATAAAACACACCACATTACTGTACAGATTAAATAGAGTTCTGACATTCTAATTGACACCATTTTTTATTTATGATATTAATGTAAATGTTAAGCTGTAAGTATATATGATACTCTATTTGATTTGTATAGTGTCATAACGTGTTTTGTGTATCAATTGAAATATTAGCACCACTTTTTCGGTTATTGACCGCTGAATAATCGCTAAAAATAATTTTATTAAAACTAAATTATAATTAATAGACTTTTTATTACAATAATATTCATACATGAAATTAAGCAAAAAATACTGCTAGTATTAGTGTTTTTCGGCAAATATGGTGAATGATGGTTCATAGGCAACAATTTTTAAATTTCCCATTAGCAAATACACTTTCAAAGTTTGAATAAGAAATTCTTTTGTCGAATAAGTCTATTAAATCAAACTAATTAAATTATGATATACATTTAATTATTTATTTTTTACATCAATTTTTTCATAATAGATTAGGTCTATTATATAATTAATTTGGTCTATATATAACGGATCAGTCTGCTTAATAAATTCAGTTTTTTTTCAACCGAAACGTTAACTAACTAACACATCTGATGCTGACGTGGCAATCTAAGAACTGTTGGATCAAATTTCCCGCCAAATTAATCCCGCAGAGTGGACCCACTTAAAACCTTCTTCTTCAGCGAGCCACCAGAAAGAAGCACATGGATCCTTTCGCTTCCCTCTTCCTTCTCTGTCTTCTATTACTTTCTTTTCTTCCGGGAATCACCTCGGTTCCCTCTCCTTCCACCGGCATTGGCGTCACCTACACTCTTCCATTCTCCGCCTCTACTCCATCTCCTCCGCCTGACCGAGTCGCCGCCGCAGTCTCCTCCCTTCACATCCGCTCTCTCCGCCTCTCATACCCGGAGCCCAAACATATCCGCTCCTTCGCTTACTCCAACATCTCTCTCTTCCTCTCCATCCCAAATTCTTTCCTTCTCCCCCTCTCCTCCAACCGCTCTGTCGCTCTCCGGTGGTTGTACGGACACATCCTCCCTTACTACCCTCGCTCTAAGATCTCTCTCATCTCCGTCGGTGAAGATGCCATTTCGTCGGAGTTTGCTCCATTACTTCTTCCCGCGATCAAGAATCTACACTTAGCGCTTCGTGACCTAGGGATTAACAAGATTTCTGTCTCCACCACATTCTCTTTTATTAACACCGTCACGACGCCGTTTCCGCCGTCTTCTGCTATTTTCCAAGAGCCTCTTGGTGAACTCGTAATCAGACCTTTGCTTCAGTTTCTGCAAGATACTAATTCATCTTTTTTGGTGAAAGTTTATCCGTACAACATGTACAGGGCCTACTCCGAGATACCGATTGGATTTGCTTTGTTTCAAGAGCATCCTTTCAATTTTAGGGATGATTTGGTTACCGGGGTCAGATACAGGAATCTCTTTGATATGATGGTGGATGCTGTAGTTACGGCTATGGCGGTGGCCGGCCACCAGAATCTTCCCATAGTTGTGGCTGAGACTGGGTGGCCGAGCTCTGGTGGGGATTTTGTCGAGGTTGATGCTACTATACCCTTTGCGGAGGCGTATATCAAGGGTTTGGTTGCGCACTTGAGGTCTGGATTGGGTACGCCCCTGAGGAAGGAAGGTATTGCGGATGTATTCATATTTGAGTTGATTGACAAGGAAGTGAAGCAAGGGACTCGAAATTGGGGTATATTGTATGCAAATATGACCAAGAAGTATGACGTTGAGTTCTCCGGTAATAGCAAGACTGAAGGGGTAGTAGTGTTCTTGATAGTCATTTGCATGTTGATGACAGTTTTGTAGCTGTTTGATGGAGTTTTTGGGTGATGGATAAATGATTAATTGGCGTTTATCCCTTGATTGATAGACTGCAATTTGGGTGAAATTTTGGCTTGCTGTAGGAAGTTTTAGTACTGTTATGTTGTTGTAGAGCCAATCTGAAATCGATTTTTGAATTCTTCAATGAGGTTAGTTCTTGAACATCAGTGATTAGGTTGACTTAGGAGAGGAATTTATGATATGTTAAGCAGAAATTTTACCCAAAGATTACATCTTTTAATGTACATCTGAATTTTTTGGTAAATAAAATAGATTCTTTCTATTCTTGTTTGGGGTTCTTCCCTCATCTTGTTGCTTTGGTTCAATTTTTCACTCGTTGCCCACCATATGGATATTTATATGTGGCTTAAAAATGTTATTACCCTTTGATTTCACTCAGGCCTTTTTATTTGCTGAATTCAGTAGCCATTCCTGCACTTTTGATACAGAAATTAGATAGTTATTTGTCGCCTTGGAAATTCCAATGCAATAGAACAGTAAGAGACTGGAATGCTTTGCAACTTGAATTTACAGGATCATGGATTTAGTTGATCATATTGCAACTTGAATTGACGGGATCGTGGGTTTAGTTGATATATTGCAACTAGAATCTGGACCTACAATTTTTGTTAGAACCAGGCTATGGTGCCTTGTCCACATGAGTTGCATATTATGGCGGGATAGAGCATATAATCTTCAAGCTTCAGAAAGCACATCAAAATGATGCTTCGGAGTGAAGTTGGTTCAGCCCCTCAAATGTGCAGCTCTACGAGGTGCTGGTATTTTTCTTCATTAGTTCTCATTTTGTTCCACATCGTAATATCTCAAAATATTCATAAATTTTTGCCGTCTTTGAAATTTAGATTTTGGGCAGATAGTTTTACTAGTCTCTCTCGTTTTTACTCCTTGATTGAAAGCATGGAATTCAGTCTCAAGTTCAACTAAATGTTAACCTTTCCTACTTTTGGGTTTCCTTTATGCTTCAACGTGATTGCGTTTGAAATGGGTTGATTTTATCAGTAATTATTCACTTCAAACTGCTTTCTAAGATGGGTTTGTGAGACTGAGCCGTATTCAAGTGAACTTGCAGTTTATGGGGACTCATTCTGTTCTACAATCCTTTGTATTTCACCTTCAAAATAAAGATTAAATGCACTAATATAACAACTTTAAACTTGGGTATAACGTCAATCGCACAAAACTGCAATTAAAGCGCAACCTTTTATATAAAAACCTGCAAGGTGACGCATCAACCACGGCAGCACTTCCCAGCGCTACATTGCCCCACTCTTTTGCCTATCACATTCATTCAAAACACACGACACAAGAAAATGGATTACAAACTTCAAGAATCACGGATTAATTTACCAAGATCCAAATATTCTCCCTTTCAACCAAAAATTAAATCTTAATTAGAGTTGCCCATCTAAGCCTATACCTTGTTTCTGCTCATCAACCTAACAGTTATATAGACTAAATCAAGATATGCAGCTACTTAACTCATAATCGAGAATTTCATCAAGTTCAAAGATTCAACAACAATCAATCAGAATAGGAGCTGCCGTTTTGTTTATGGTTGTTTACGCAAAACGGTGCGGTTTTGCTTTGATTAAGATGATTTTGTTGTTGAGCAAAACACTGCCCTTTTTTTTAATATATCTGTACGACATTTTTTTTTTCAAATATGTTTGTATTTCCACCTTATTTTTTACATTTTTAATATTTTTTCACGTAAACGCCTTGTAGAATCAGATCAACTCAGTTAAAACTTGTTAATAAATCTAAAATTTATATAATTAAATTTAACTTGTCTTGCGCGTTATTATTAAATATTAAACTCATCATTAATCACGATTTTTATATAACTATTTATTTTTTTTATTATTCATGTATTAGATATTTACGTGCCTTGCACATCCTAATATTTTTCATTTAATTATTTTTATCTTTTTTTAATATTATTTATCTGATTTTTTTTATCTATAAAATATAGTTAAGGTAGTCATCATGGAATTTGACTTCTTACTATTCTCTAATAAATTAAATTATTAAATGACAAAATTAACTCAATCAACTAATATAATTAGATTGACTTTCTGGTAAATTTGTATATTCCCTCTATTCTCACTTTCATATATAGTATGATCAACTAATTTTAAGTTATTAATTTTATTTGATTATTCTTAAATAATCCATTTTAAATTAATTTAATACTTATAATAGCTAGCATCAAATTGATGGTATTTAAAAACTCAATCAAATAAATTTTTTGTTAGTTATCTATTTTCTTTATTTTATATATAAAATATAGTTATATAATTGAACTTCTAATTAATGAATTATTAATACTATTTACTAATAAATTAAATTATTAAATGATAAAATTAATCAAAATAATTAATACAATATATAAAATATAGTTATCTAGTTCTAATAAAATTGAACTTTTAATTAATTAATTATTAATATTATTCACTAATAAATTAAATTATTAAATGACAAACTTAACTCAAATAACTAATGCAATTAAATTGATTTTTTGGTAATTTTATATGTTTTTCTATTCCACTTTTATATATACTTATTTTTCAGAACGTGTTCTGCATGTAATTATTAAATATTGAACTCGTCATTAATTACTATTTGAATTTTATGTAATTTTTTATTAATTTATTTCATCTTATTATGATATTTTTATTTATAGTGAATTATAGGAGTAATGTTTATTTCAAATTCTATTAAATTGTTAATTTTTCCATTATTAAGAGTCATATATAAAATATATATAGTAAATATTTTACGGTTTTAGTAATAATAAATTATGATGATGAATTTATAAATTTTTTTATTAGAATTTAATTGTTTCTTGTTTTGAACTTGATTATTTATCGTTATAAATTCAATTATTTATCGTTTTGAACTTGATTGTTCATCGTATGTTGGTTTAATATTTATATTTTAATTGTATATTATTTTGAACTTGATTATTCAATCTCGTGAATATAAATAATTATTTTGAACTTGATTGTCCATTACATGTTCATTACTTATAACATATTTTTATTACTTATTAAGTTATTTAATTATTTTATTACTTATTAATATTTAAGTTAATTAATAAAATAAAATAATTTGATTAATGAATTGTCAATACCATTCAATAATAAATTAAATTATTAAATGACAAAATTAATTTAATTAACTAATAAAATCAAATTGGTGTACTTGCACTTATTATTAGATATTAGATTTATCATTAATTATCATTTAATTTATATATATATATATATTGTTTTTTATTAATTTATTTCGTCTTATTATAAAATTTTATTAAGCATATATTTATCTTAAAATCTATCAAATTACTAATTTATCAATTATTAAAAGTCATATATAACATAGAGACAGTAAATACTTAATGGTTATCTGTCTTCATTATTCTCCATTCATTCATGTGCAATGCACTTGATTTTCAATAATTGGATTCATCATTTTTAAATAAAATATTAATAATAATCTTGTTTGACAAATTAATTTTAGTTACTTTTAATTATCATGTAACTAAGTCATATTTAATTTAAATATTAATAGTTATTAATTATATTTGATTTTTATATCATATTATATAAAAAAAATCATGTCATATTATTTGGCCCACTATATTTATTAATTTATTTAATACATACAAATGATCTTGTTTATTATATTTTTTTAACTGTGCATTTCTAAAAATTTTTATTAAATTATTTTTTATCTTTTTTAATATTAGTTATATATTTTTTATATATAAAATATAGTTACCTAGTTCTAATAGAATTGAATTGAATTTATTACTATTCACTAATAAATTAAATTATTAAATTAGGTTGGTTGCGTTGCACGTAATTATTAGATATTGGACTCGTATTATAATTCATATGAAAATTACTAATTTATCTATTATTAAGAGTCATATATAAAATAGAGGTAGTAAATATTTTACTAATTTATCTATTATTAATAATTATATATAAAATAGAAATAGTAGGTATTTTATTATCATTTTTTTGTTCTCATATACCATCCAGATGCGATGCATGTGATTTTTAATAATTAGATACATTATTATTAAATAAATAATAATAATTTTATCCAGCAAATTAATTTTAGTTACTAATTAAGTTATATTTAATTTAAATACTAATAGCTGTTAATTATATTTAATTATTATAATATAAAAATAAATTATATTATATTATGCAAGTAAATTTTAAAAATTTAACTTATTTTGTATATGTTTAAAATAAATTAATTATTGAATTATATAAAAATTATAAATAAATTATAATTTCTCAAATAACTTATAACAATTTTACTCAATATTTTAAAATTTATATTATATGTTAGGTATATGAACTTACTATTATATAAATTTAATATTTCAGTAAAAACTATTACTGTTGTACTTTGAATGACAATATGCTATAGTTATTTTTGTCTGCTTTCATAATATTTTTTTATTAAATTAATTTTTCTTTTTTTTCAAATTTGTATATCTCCTTATTCTAACTTTTATATATAGTATGATGATTATAATATAATTATGATTTTTCATTAATGTGTCTTGCACATGATTATTAAATATTGAACTCGTATTATAACTCACATGAAAATTACTAATTTATTTATTATTAAGAGTCATATATAAAATATAGATAGTATATATTTTACGGTCATTTTGTTTGTTCTCCTATTCTCAATCATTCAAGAGCGGACCTATCATTACTAAATAAATTATTGTCCAAAAAATTAATTTTAGTTACTTTTAATTATTATGTAATTAAGTCGTATTTAATTTAAATATTAATTATATTTGATTCTTATATTTTATATAAAAGTAATTTTTATACTATGCACGGCAAAAAATTTAACTCGTTATGTATATGATTAAAATAAATCAGTTACTGAATTATATAAAAATTATTAAGAAATTTAAACTTCTCAAATAATTGATAATTATATTTGAATTGAGAGATTTTAAATAATTGATTTTCAATAATCCATGTATTTATACAAAATTTATCGTTTTGCTACTTAAAAAATGTCAAAATCTATGAATTTTACAAAATATTTCATCCACCAAAATTCTTTATTTTTAAATGATTTGATTTCCAACCTCGTTGGTGGAAAAGTCTAAAATTCTTGAATTTTGATCAATGAACAATTATTGCCATAATTTTTTTATTTCAAGATTGTCCCTAATAAATTAATAATATTCCAAAACCATCCTTAATCATAAAAAAACAAAAATTATTTTTCTTTTAATTTCAACTAATTGCTTTATTATTATTATTAAATTATTAATAAAAATATTTTTTAGCAATGTAATTAAATATTATAATATATAATAATTTTATTTTTTTAATTCTTAAAATAATCAATTTTATTTCTTAAAAATTTTAAATATAGTAGAATTGATTGTATATGCTTAATTAATAATAAATTATTAATATTTAATAAAGAGTACAATTGAAAATTAATTATTAAATTCATGGATTGTGATTATTGAATTAAATATAAATGTAAGAGTAATTACATCATTAATTCATGTATTTTAATAGTCAAGCAAAATGATAAAATTTTTAGAATCCATAGATTTAAGGTTCATGGATTTTATGAAATTCATAGATTTTAAAATCTCTTAATCTAAATAGAGCATATAAGAATTGTACTCAATATTTTAAAATTTATGTTAGACATTACATGCATAGTTGTAATTTAGTTTATATTTACCATTATATGATTTCAATATATTAGTGAAAACCATTGTTTATTTATTTTGAATGATACAATGCATTCCTAATATATTTTTATTAAATATTTTTTCTCTTTTTTATATTAGTTATTTGATTTTTTATATATATAAAAAATGTGACAGTGATACATTACATATAAAAAATTATCAATAATGTCAATTCTTAAAAATAATTAGTATAGATAAAATACAATATAATATAAATAAACTAAAGGTAGTTATCTAATTATATATATATAAAATAATTATTTAATAGATTTGAATTTATAATTAGTAAATTATTAATATTATTCACTAATAAATTAAATTATTAAATAAAAAAATTAATATACATATATATACATATTAATAATTATTATTTTAATTTTTAATATAAAAATATTATTACTTTTAGTTATATAACAAAAATACCATATTACAAATTAATTAGATATATTTTATGTTAATTTAAAAATAAATTATTTATTTTATTTATTATATAATATAATTATTTAGTCTTATTAATATTAAATTTTTAATTAATAAATTAAATTATTAAGTGATAAAATTAATCTAATATTTGTTAGAATGATATGATAATTTGTGATATACGAAAACGAATAACAAGAGATGAAGAAAAATAGCGCGAGCGTAATTAGGTCTTGCATTCATAGTTTATACAGTCCTGATTCGTGAAGGAGTGGGTTCTAGGGACTGCTTTTTACTCGGTGATGGAGTTCACAGCTGCTTCCTCTTCTTCTTCTTCTTCCTTTAGGGTTTTGAATAGCATAAGCCAGTTCTCGTGTTTCCCATCTCCCAGAATGCAGAAATCAACTTTCTTTTCTCCTTCAATTGCTTCTCTCCGCTTCTCTGCGCATTTTCCTCGCGGAGATTTTTCCTGCAATTCCGCTGTCAACACTCCTGTCTCTACACCTAAGGTCTGTATTCAATTATTTTCTCCTTAAATTCGCCTTTTTTTTTCTAGGTTTGGATATTGATTGGTGATTTTGTGATTGCTGAAGATGGTTACTTGTGATTTTGAGCTATCTAATTTGACGGCTTTGTCGCCTTTGGATGGGCGGTATTGGAGTAAAGTGAAGGACTTGTCTCCTCACTTGAGTGAATATGGGCTAATCTATTATCGAGTTCTAGTTGAGGTAATTATGTTTTTCAATTTAATGAATACTTGCTTTAATTCTTTCGGTCTAAATCTTATTGGCACTTTGATTTGAACTATTGTTCTTTGAATTTATCTTGTGCTTGGGTTTTTGGGTGCCTCACATATTGAGAAAAGATGCCTGCTTGATGCCTAATTCGATCTTAATGATTCATTATCTGAGAAAGCTTGCATTTAGCTGCTTCAGCTTGTTGCTAGGTGGTTGTCATCTATCTTTTTGTGAGGTGCCAGGTTGGATTGGATGGTGAAGAGAGAAAAAAAAAAGAATTTTTTTTTGCCATTTTGCCTATGCATTTCAACCAAAACGGGCAATTGCTTGACTAAATTGTTGAGGATTAGTTGACAACTACTTCCAATACGTAGAGCTCAACTGACTTAAGATGGTGAAATGTTATGGCTTTGAGCAACTCCTTAGCGCTGTGGGCTTTGGCAGATCAGTTATGAAAATCATCTTAGATTTTAAGTTCATTAACATCTAATCTAATTGCCTCTAAGTTTGTCAATACTGGGGCCATGAAATAGAACCAACAGAAATTGTTTTAAAATTGTATTGTTTTTGCACTTTTACCATGAGTTAACAATTTTGGGCCCCAAAAAATGAGGGAAGAGTTAAATTTAGATTCCCTGTTCCAGGTAAAATGGTTGCTGAAGCTTTCACAAATTCTCGAAATCCCTGAGGTCCCAAACTTTAGTGAAGAAGCTCAGGCTTATTTGCAAGGATTGATTGATGGGTTTAGGATGGATGATGCCTTGGAGGTTAAGAACATTGAGAAAGTGACAAACCATGATGTCAAAGCAGTGGAATACTTCTTGAAAAAGAAATGCCAATCACATCCAGAGATTGCTAAGGTTAATTACATAAGTTATTTTATACACTGGATATATCAGTGGAATACTTCTATCTTTCTGATATAATCAGTGATCATATATTTTTTTATGATTGCATAAAAAATCTTGTTTCAAGCATTTCAGGTGCTTGAATTTTTTCACTTTGCTTGCACATCTGAAGATATCAATAATCTGGCTCATGCATTAATGCTGAAAGATTCAATGAACATGGTCATATTTCCTGTAATGGATGACTTGATCAAAGCAATATGCAATGTGGCTGAAGATAATGCTTCCATTCCCATGCTTTCTCGCACTCATGGGCAGGTAAACAAGCTTTCTCTTGGATGGAAGAATTGTTTAAATGTTGGATCCTACACTACAGTGTCCATCCGCATCTTGGCTGATCTTGTAGTCTTTTTTTTTTCTTGCTAAAATTGATCGTTTATTTTATATTATATGATGTGCATTTTTACATAGTTTAGTTTTGAAGCCTCTATAGTCATAGATTTCCCACTTTGTTGTTCTTTAGCCAGCTTCACCTACAACTTTGGGAAAAGAAATGGCAGTTTTTGCTGCCAGGTTGAGTGAACAAAGGCAGGAAATTTCTCAAGTTAAGATAAAGGGGAAGTTTGCTGGTGCAGTTGGAAATTATAATGCACATATTGCTGCATATCCTGATATCAATTGGCCCCTAATTGCCGAGGAGTTTGTGGAATCTCTTGGATTGTCTTTTAATCCCTATGTTACTCAGGTACATCATCTGTGCTTTACTATTTTTCATTAGATCATATCAGATTGGTCAGATTATAAATTCATATCATAGAGGTATATGAAAGTATCTGGCAGCTCTTTGAATGACTCTGTGATGAAGTCCTCACAAACTTCTTCTTCCTTCTTTTCTTCTTCTGGATTTTGTTTGATATTTTAATAATGCCGTTGTTTGTTATTCTGATTATGGGTTCTTGTCCTGTTCTGCAGATTGAACCACATGACTATATGGCAAGACTTTTTCATGATATTGTTGTATTTAATGCTATTTTAATTGATTTTGATAGAGATGTGTGGGGCTATATATCCTTATCATATTTCAAGCAGGTGGGTTTTATATTGTCAGATTGACACTGCTAAATTTTATCTTAAGCTAGAAAGCTAACCTATTTGTTCACGATTTGAAGCAGATAACTAAGGCTGGTGAGATTGGGTCCTCAACTATGCCTCACAAAGTAAATCCTATTGATTTTGAAAATAGTGAAGGTAATCTTGGTAAAGCCAATGCAAGTTTATCTTATCTCAGTGAGAAGTTGCCAATTTCACGTTGGCAGGTCAGCCATATTCCATTCCTTTTTAATATTTTCTGTGTTCCATTCCCGCTTTTCAATTTTCCTATTTGTTTCTTCTAGTTCCTCTGGTTGTGATATTCCAAGTTAAAAGGGTCATGTGAAGGCCAACCTAAAGAGTGCTGCTGAAGTCTCTACCTTTTATGTGACCATAGGTTAGTGTAAAACATAGAGATGGGAATTGAATTTCTTGTATCTATTGATATAAAACATTACATATTTATATACAAAGGTTATAGACTAATAAGGAAACTAAACTAATTAGGATACTACATATTTACAGTTACTAATTAGTATTCACAACCACTAAGTGTTTCTTCCAAAAAAGTAACATCAGCAGAGACAAGATGCTTATTAAGATTAGGACAATAACACCTATACCCTTTAATGACTTGGGATTTAATTTAGTGCTATTTGGATGAACATCCCAAACAAAGCAAGAATTACCAAATATCCTAAGTTCAATAGGAAACATTGACTTAGTAGGAAAGATAATATTATAAGGAATCTCACCATGAAGAATAGAGGAAGACATGTGATTAATCAGAAAATATGTTAAAACTGCATCAGCCCAAAATGTTTAAGGTACATTCATTGGGAACAGAAGAGCTCTTGTTGTTTCAAGGAAATGTTTGTTCTTCCATTTTGCTACGCCATTTTGGGATGGGGTGTCAACACATGACATTTGGTGAAGAATGCCATTTTGAATCATATAAGTCTGAATAGAGTGATAAATATTATTTGGCTTTATCATTTCGCAATATTTGAACAGAAACATTAAATTGAGTTTTAACTTCAGCAAAAAAAGCACAAAAATGAGAAAATAATTCTGAATAATTTTTCATTAGATATAACCAAGTCATACGGGAATAGTTATCAACAAAAGTTACAAAAATACTTAAATCCAGTTTTAGACTGAACTGGATAAGAACCCCAAATATTAGAATGAACTAATTAAAAAGTTAAAGTAACTATTTTATTGACTCTAAGACTAGAACTAAGACAATGATATTTAGCAACTTGACGCGACTCACAATTTAAGGAAGATAAACTATTAAATTGTGGACACAACTTCTTAAGCGAAGGAAGATATAAACTACTGAATTGTGGACACAACTTCTTAAGCGAAGGAAGAGAAGGATGTCCCAACCTACAGTGTGCTTGAAAAGGTGATGTAACTCCAGAGTAGGCAATAGACCTAGAGATCTGAGTGTAAAAAATGTAGATGCCTCCTGACTCATATCCTCTACCAATAATTTTCTTCGTCATAAGATGCTGAAATAAACAATAATCAAGAAAAAATGAGATGCAACAATTAAGAGTGCGAGTAATTTGACTTGCAGAAATCAAATTGAAAGACAATTGAGGTAAATGAAGAAAAAATGTTAGAGGAAGCAAAGGGGTCGAATTAACTATATCAGACCCAAGAACTGAAGATGATGACCCATATGCTAAGGTAACATTAGAAGTGGACTTATGCAGCTGGAGAGTAGAAAAGAGACTAGAGTTACCTATCATATGATCTATGGCACCAGCAATAGCAGTGACTGGAGTAGGTGGAGACTTCAATAATTCTTGATACTGGGAAAACTTGGCAAATTTATCTGCAGAGATAAGAACTGATTTCTCAGATGCATCAGTAGTGGATGCCACATGAGCAAAATGAGTTTTCTGATTTCTCTACTGAAGTTTTCTACAATCACGCTTCATATGGCTTGTTTTATGACAATAATGGCACACAATCACTCCTGAATCTGGTGCTCGAGACTCAACAGTATTAGATCCTCCTTTACCCCCACCTTTGTGATAAAAACGTCCAAACTCATGATTTTGGCTGACAAAATCACTACTATACTAAACATGTGAAATTCCTTATGTACGAAGTATCCAACTATAAACATCATGCGAGGAAGAAATCTCAAAACTTGAGAGTATCTGAGATTTTGCGGTTTCAAATTCAGGAGGAAGACCAGTTAGAAAACTCATAATAACCATATGCTCTCGTTGACTTTGTTGAACCTTCACATTGAGACTAAAAGGCAGCAACATATTAAGCTCCTCATAAGTTTTCTGAAAATCCATAAAATAAGTACTAAGAGCCCGATCTTGCTTCTCTACACGATAAAATGCTTTGCAAATCTCATAAATTCGGAAAATATTTCCTTTTCCAGAATATAAGAAATCTAAATAATCCATCAATTCCTTGACATACTCACACTGATTAATCAAGCCAATTTCCTCACTATCGCATCCTTCTGCAACCATGTCTATCTGGATTCATATTTGGGTGGATTGTCAATCATATGTTGATCTTTATTAATACTAAGTAAATAAAGACGAATCGTCATGCTCCAATCCATATAATTGGAATCATTAAACTTGTGTTCCATAATTTTGGACATTACCAGAATTACATCAGAGACAACTACTGTCCATTTGTCAGCCATTACTCAACAAACAAAATTAATTTACCCAAATGAGAAGCTACAAATCACAAACAAAGCGAAATAGAGATTGCAAGGTTTGAATAACAAACAGAACTTGAGCACCTAAATCGAGAGGGTATAACCTCAACCAGGCCCAGAATCCTGCTATACAGACAGAGGTGAGCTGAATGGTGACCGAAGAGGACAACGGCAGTAAACACGCTCTCACGCGCCAGCGTGTGGATGGTGACAGATTCTTGGGGTGGCATGTGAAGCTCACTTGCGGAGTGTCGGACCACCGGATTCTGAGGAGGGCCTAATCAGTTGGTGGCGCTTCTCCCTAGGTGGGTGGTGATGTCGGAAGATTGCTCCAAGTAGGTGACCAATTTCGGAACTCTAATCTGTCAAATTGACAGATAACCCAAATCTGGAAAAAATATGTTCTAGACCCAAATTCCACTCTCTAATGCTCTGATACCATATAAAACATAGAGATGGAAATTGAATTTCTTGTATCTATTAATATAAAACATTACATATTTATATACAAGGTTATAGACTAATAAGGAAACTAAACTAATTAGGATACTACACTAATTAGGAGATATTACAACCTGTAACAGTTAGGGAGTCCAACAGTGTGCAGTGCTTTTACTTGCTAAAGTTTTTATAGTTGATAGGAATTGTCTATTTATAAATCAGTTGTTTCTCTGTCCTTGCAATAATATTTTTTTACCATGTATTCTTCTTGCAGCGCGACTTGACTGATTCAACTGTTTTAAGGAATATGGGTGAGGGCTTGGGACATTCTCTTCTTGCCTACAAGAGTGCATTGCAGGGAATAGGAAAGCTTCAGGTATGCAATATGATATGGATTTGAATTGATGCTTCTTATCTCCTTGAAATTGTGTGGAAGCAGTTTTTCCTGTGCTGCATTTATGTTGAATTAAGGAATAACTGTCAAATCAAATATTGTTGTGATATGTTGATTGGTGTATACATTTAGGTCAATGAAAGTCGCTTGAGTGAAGACTTGAACCAGTCATGGGAGGTGCTTGCTGAACCAATCCAGACTGTATGTACCTTTCAGTCTCTTGATTGCCTTTTCCTATGAACTCATTAATTCTTGATGATTTGGTCAGATATTGCATATAGAAAAGTGCCAAAGCATGAGTTTTTCTCATTCAATTTTTGTTTGTCCCCTATTCTGAAATTGTTCTCCTTACATATATGCTTTTCTTCGTTGATAATGGATAGGTAATGCGCCGATACGGTGTTCCCGAGCCTTACGAGAAGCTGAAAGAGTTAACAAGGGGAAGAGCTGTTACTAGAGAAAGTATAAGAGAATTCATTGAAAGCTTGGAATTGCCTAAAGAATCAAAGGAATATCTTTTGGAATTGACACCCCACACCTATGTTGGAGCAGCTATTGAATTGGGCAGAAGTGTGAGGGTCACTATGAATTTAGTAAATGGGGTGAGCGCTTTATAAACTGGTGTTAAAACTTGCCAAAATAAAGACTACAAATGCGTCCGGATAATCACACAGGGCATAATGCATACCTATGTATCATGCTATATGCTTAGTTGAGAGCGGAAGCCACGATAGTTATCCTGGTTAAAGAATGCTTCTTTTTCCTTTTTTTTTTTTATTAAAAAAAAATTTATCTTTTTTTTACCGCATCACATGTATGCTACCAAGTAATAGGTTGTTACCTATTTAGGACCTCTGAAAGCAAGATTCTGTAAGAGAGAATTGGAGGAGTTTTGCCTATCAACATGCTGATGAGAAATGTTAGCTCACATGACTGAGCAAGCTCTAAATTTCTGTTGTATCAAACAATGGTCGTCAGGTGAACTGAGGACTGAAATTTTGTAAATGATATTTATTAGGTTGAGCTTGCATTCCATTCATAGTATGATTGACAGTATCAACAGTTTCATTTTCATTAGTTCGATATTTAAAGCTCACAAATCGAATGGTAACGAGTATGTTCTTGGGTGTGTATATTTGGATTGGATGGGTATAAATTACAACAGAAGTTATTTTGCACTGGGTATCTCCAAATTTCCTATTCTGCCAATTGGGGTATAAAAATTTTGGGAATGCCTTTCAATTTTCACCATACCTTCGGATGTCATAACAAAATCTTTTTATCAGCTTCGATCATAAATGAAAGTTAAAACCAGAAACAACAAAGTGGCACTGAGTTCAACGAAGCATGGAGATGGGAATTGGGGTATATATCCGATCTTGTACTAACTGTATCTGCATGTGCATATTACGTAAGGTAGTAGGCCATAGTCAGTTGAAGTAGAAACGAACAAAAAGATGGCTGAGTTTCTTCTTGCTAACAGCTACCATTATCTCCTGAATAAGTGGAGCAGAGCCACAAGTATTTGAGCGATGGTAATTGGCCTCACCCATATGCCCACATGATCCTTCTATCTACTTACCACCATCCACTTGTCATTACACCGTTAATTGCTAATCTACTCTCTTACACTAACACTCTCCATACCCAAATCGAAGTTTCCCTCTGCTCAACCAACTTAAAAAAAGAAGGAACAATATTGAATATGTCAATGGAGACTGGCATAGTTTGCTCTGCTCGTGGGGCTTTGCTACCTGCTATTTCGTCTCAGCATTCCAAAGCTCTAGCTTCTCTTCCCTCCTTCAGTGCTAAGGTGTGTCAGTTATTAAATTCCTTCTATCTTTATCGCAAGATGCATGAGTTAGTAGTTATTGAATCCGAGTCTTCCAAGCTCTGCTCGGAGATTTATCGCCAGGCCAGAAGTCCATTGGCGCGGAATTGCATTCTTTTTTATTTTGTTTTGAAGACATTGTATATACAGGGAGGGGGAGGATGTTGGTGGGAAGGCTTGAAACCCCAAGACCTTCCACTAGATCTCAGAGAAAACTTACTATCAGGCCAAAGCCTGATTGATATAAAAATGCATACATGAAAAAGGGAAGCTTTAAATTGAAAATGAAAGTATAGAAATGCTTGGCAGAATCTGAAATCAACTTCACTATTTGGAGAATCACTGAGAGTGGTGCCAAGATCATCCCTCAAGGTATTGAAGGCGAAGAATGCTGCAGTGGAAACAAGATGTGAGATTGGTGAGAGTCTGGTAAGTTGGTAAGAGGAGCAAGAATATATGATGTTTTATTTCGTAGGTTAGTCATAAGTAAGAAACTGAATTATTGTGTATGCATTTAACAATTTACAGGAGGAGTTCCTGACAAAGGCAACCCCAGATAAGGGCCTTGCAAGGCTATTGATAAGCATGGGGGAGGCATTAAGGACTATTGCATTCAAGGTCAGGACAGCATCTTGTGGAGGAACTGCCTGTGTCAACTCCTTTGGTGATGAGCAACTTGCTGTTGATATGCTTGCCAACCAGCTTCTTTTTGAGGTCAGACTTGAACAAATTATTACATAACGAATTCATGTTTCGACTTGTTTTCTTCTTGCAAAACTGTGATGAAATAATTGCAAAATGCAAGCATCAATTCAACCTCGAACTTGCGATGATCATTTTGTCCTACAAATTTTGAGTTTATTTAGTACTGAATTTAACTTTTACAGTCAATTTACTATTGTTTCATCCTCAACAACATTTTTTCTTTATGTTTGCAATCGATAATAAAATTCAATGCATAATTAGCTGTAAAATTACAATAAAAAAGACAGATTCACTCTTCAATCATTTGAGGTTTGCAACTGCCATACAATACAAGATTCGTTGACTATCAATTTTGAAGCAGCATTTTCCCCGACATTGTTAAGATGTATCTGAAAATATGAAGTTCTTGTTACAATTATATGCAGAGCCCTGAATTCACTTCTGTATACATTCCTTGCTTTCAGTATCTGCACTAGAATTATATATTGAACAGATTATTTGTTTGCCTCCCAGGTCATCACAGACCAGTCCAATTATAATCTGGCATGTGACAGTATATAATTAGATTGCTCAGTGATGGACACAATCCATGCAAGTATTGTCCTGAAAAAACTGTCTTATGTTGGATGTGCAGGCCTTGTCTTACTCTCATTTCTGCAAATACGCTTGCTCTGAGGAAGTTCCTGAACTACAAGACATGGGCGGCCCAGCTGAAGGTCTGCATATTCTACAGTTCGTTTAGCATTCAATTCTTATTTTGATCAGAAATCAATAAATTTAGCTTCTAAAATGGAAAATCATTCCATTATGAATAGGTGGATTTAGCGTTGCTTTTGATCCACTCGATGGGTCCAGCATTGTCGACACAAATTTCTCTGTGGGCACAATCTTTGGAGTGTGGCCAGGAGATGAACTTACTGGAATAACAGGAAGAGATCAAGTTGCTGCAGCTATGGGAGTTTATGGTCCAAGAACTACCTATGTTCTTGCCCTTAAAGACTTCCCTGGCACCCACGAGTTTCTTCTTCTCGATGAAGGTGCGCCTCTTTTGCCATATAAGTCCAAAAAAATATTACGAATGTTTCTTAAAATACTGTTTGGATCACACATTTTGCAGGAAAATGGCAACATGTTAAGGAGACAACAGAGATTGGTGAGGGAAAACTGTTCTCCCCCGGAAATTTGAGAGCTACATACGACAATCCTGACTATGACAAGGTGTTTATTATCTTTATTTTGCAATTTCTTGCATAGACCAAATAAAGGGACCGGGCTACTAATAGACAGCCATGTCAAGGAAACTATTTTGACATGACAATGAGTTAGTGGCTCGGTTCATGAATGAAGATATGGATCTGTCTGCCTTTGCCAACAACAGACAGGCTGATCTGATACTAATTAATTCGTTTGTGACACATCAGCTGATCAACTACTATGTGAGAGAAAAGTACACCTTGAGATACACAGGAGGAATGGTGCCAGATGTTAATCAGGTTCTTAAAATTTTAAAGTATATTGCAAAATTTCTAAGTTTTAGATTTTGTGACAGAATATTGTGGAGAATTCTGACAGGATTTATCATAACAATTATCCTCAGATTATAGTAAAAGAGAAGGGTATCTTCACAAATGTGATATCACCGTCTTCAAAAGCCAAACTGAGATTGCTATTTGAGGTAGCCCCATTAGGAGCCGTGATAGAGAAAGCTGGAGGCTACAGCAGTGATGGGTTTCAGTCTGTGCTAGACAAAGAGATAAAAAATCTTGATGACAGAACTCAAGTTGCTTATGGATCAAAGGATGAGATTATCAGATTCGAAGAAACCCTATATGGGAAATCAAGATTCAAGGCTGGGGGAGTGCCTGTTGGTGCTGCTGCTTAACTGAAAAACGAAAAAAGAACAATTGAAAAGTGCTAGTTGCTAGCTTCTTTGTCTTCTTTTTTACTTTGATTTAAACAAAATAATATTTATCTTGTTTGCAATATAGTGCTTGAAAGTTGAAACATTCAAATATCGGATACCCTTTAGAATCACAAGGTTGGATTTGTGTTAAGATCAAAATACAATAATTAATTAGACCTAGTCATGTTAATCAGGTTAATTAATTGGGTAGGAGGGATAACAGAAGCACCAACATGGAGATTATAGTTTCTGAAACAAAAAGATTGCCAGAATGGATGCCAATGGTTGAAAGAAGTACAGATTTAGAAGGAGAAAAAGGAATTCCAGGCTATGCTAGGTTAGTGCAAAAATTTCACATTTATATATTCAGGCTTACAACGAGTTTGAATTGAACTGGACTTGCATGTTTGAATGGTTTAGGGTAAAGTGATTGGATCCTAATGTAACAAGTCAATTTTCGAATTTGGTAGGTGAGATGTGGAAAGCAGATACTGAAGCAGTCATCAATCAGTCTATGCAAACCGGTTTGCCACCAAATATATCTGATGCTCACACCATTAATGGCCATGCAGGACCAGTTTCGGGCTGCACTTCTCAGGGTGCGGATGATAATACTAATATATTAGCTCGATACTCTATAAATAAATATATAAAATCGATCTAAACAAGAAAAATTTTAATTCAGTTGCTCTTGAATTCAACACAGGTTACACCTTACATGTTGAAAAAGGCAAGACCTACTTAATCCGGCTAGTGAATGCAGCAGTGAACGACGAGCTATTCTTCAAAATTGCAGGCCACAATGTTATAGTAGTAGAGGTTGATGCCTGTTACGCTAAACCATTCACCACAGATACAGTATTCGTCTGTCCAGGCCAGACCACAAATTTCCTGCTAACAGCAAATCAACCCACAGGCAAATATTTAAGTCATTTCTCCATTCATGGACACCATTGTTGCAGTTGATAATGTAACCGGAATAGCTTTCTTGAGTTATAAGCCGGAGCGAATTCAGAAGTTAACATCAATGGGCAAATTTTTGTTTATGTAAATAATTTTTAACAGTAAAATGTATATTTTTAATAAACTCAACCAAAAAAAATTTTATGATGGGGGCAAAGACAAATTGTAATATGGGGCAAAAAATATATGTAACACAGTCACTTCTAAATTTTAATGACTTGCTCCATTGCCCCCATGTAAATTCGCCCCTCGATACAAGGATACTGCAGCATTTTCCCCTCGGGTCCTGACAGCAACTCCTGCTATAAATTCAACAGAAACAACATCACAATTCCTGGAAAAACTCCGAAGCCTGAACTCGAAAAACTACCCTGTCAATGTCCAATGGAGTTGGATTTAATTCCTGCCCAACATGTGTTCATGGTAGCAGAGCAGTAGGAGACATCAACAATAATTAGTTTCGTGATGCCAACCGCGGATTTACTGGAAGCACATTACTATAACATGATGGGGATTGAAGAGGGCATTTGTGGTGGACAACGGTGAAGGTCCAAATCAGTCACTACTACCTCCTCCACCTTACGTGCCCAAGTGCTAGATAGCACATATATAAACTTATACCATCAAGTTGCTTTGAAACCAAAGCATTCAAAAGATTAGGCTTTAAGGGGTGGATGAGTCTGAACACCATGAGGCTTATATATATACACATCACAGGGTTTCCAAATAGCTAATAAAAACAAAAGAAATTTTGCTTTTTTTTTTCCTTATTTTTCTTTTCGAAGAAAAGGAATTAAGCGGCTGCTCAAATTGAGTAAAGAAAGTTACAAAAAGAACCTAAAAGGGTATAGATGGATTAGCATGAGACTTTAGCTTAATTAGAAGTTTTAAATTTGAGTATATATAACTATATTAAATGCTTTTGAGAAAATATTTTACCGTTTTTTAAGATTCTACATAATACGTTCTGCATTAATCAGACTAACTTTGGCTATCAGATAAAAAAAGCTGCAAAAGGAATAGTCACATATTTTACAATCTTTTTTTTTTTTTTTTTTTTTTCAGAGGGTAACTTCTTTTCACTTCTCTAGTGCATTTGAGTCGTATGTGTATATGTATGTACTTTTGTTTTTCAAGTTGATAAGTGTGAAAATATCGTTTATTTATTATATTGCATTCTACGAGGGTGTTTTGTATTGCATTGGTTGTTCTAAAAATAAAATTTGAATTTTTTTTAGTTAATCGACTGAATTTTTTAATTTTTTAAAAATTATTTTTTTCAAATTTACTTTAAAAAAATATTTTTTTACTTATTCCTACCAAAAAAAAATCTTCAAAACTCAAAAAAATTAAAATATAAAATTTTTTCCAAAAAAACGATTCACGATATAAAAAGGTTGATGCCCACTGATGAAAAACGCAAGACCCATCTCATTGGCCGGGACATGATTGAAAAACCTAAGAAATTTGGTGGTCTATCCCTCAAGAAAAAACTCAATTTCAAACGAGTCTTATAAATGTTTATACTACGAGGATTTTTCTTATCTAAGTCAGAATTTAATTGGTCAATCTGCCATTATGTATGATTCAATTATATTTTCTCATATATAATAGAGTATAATAACTATTATCTTATATTTTGCTATATTTAATGGGAAAAAGACAGAAAGACCAAACAAATAATATATCATTATCTAAAATATTTGGCTTTAGATTTGAAAATTATGTTTTAACATAAAAGTAAAATTAATTTTTGAAAATAATTTATTTATTTTATAAGATTCAAAAACTACTTTTTGACATAAGCAAAAGATAAAATGAAATTTGCGCCAGGTAGGGGTCGAACCTACGACTTTCTGCTTAGGAAACAGACGCTCTATCCACTGAGCTACAGGCGCACTTGTAAGATTAAGGAACAACCTATTTTTTAATTTTCGATAATACACCACACAAGTCTACTTTAACATAATACATTTATTATGATTGAAAATTATACTATTATCTAAAATTTTAACATATTGTACGAGTATTTTTTTACAAATTTAATTTACTATATTAATACCCTTTCAAGCAAAAAGGAATATTTTTTTTTCAAATATCAGAGGTACTAATATATTATGTTAAACTACATAAAGCAAATTGTATATTTTTCAAATATTAAAGAAGTACTAATATATTATGTTAAACTCAAAGTTGTAAAAACCGGCCCGATCAATGAATCGGAAAAGCCAACAGATCATGGGTTTAAGGTCGAACAGGTATACGTACTATTTTCATATAACATGTCTCATATATAATAAAAATAGAAAATAAGTTGTTAAAAAATTTTTCTAGTATACAAAAATAATATAACATGTCTAATATTATCTTTTTTATTTTAAAAAAAATCATATTTCATATATTTGTATAACTAGACATTTAATTAATTATTAAATGTAAAAGTAATTTATAACTTGAAAATACAATCAACCACAATTTTCAAATTATAAAAGAAAAGTAATATAAAAAAAGTAAGAAAAAAATGTAAAAATAAGTGAACAATCCCACATAGAAAAAAAGTAAGAATGAAATAACATATCATTTTATAAATAAGAGTAAGTTAATTGTTTAAAAAATATATTTATTTTGACCAATTTGATTAGTTTATAGCTAACCCATTTAGCTTTGGAGTCAATTTTTTAGTTGAACCAGATGAATTTGCTAGATTGGACCTAATTTAATAATTAAAATTTTTTTGCAAAAAATTAAAAAAAAATCTGGAAAACCCAGTCAAAACCGACCGGTTCCTGATTTTTCCGGTTGAACCTGTTAGATCGCCGATTTTTCCACTCAGTTGTTTTCTCTCCGGTTTTAGAGGTAAAAATTGTCCAGCCTAAAGACCGGTTTTCAATTTTCCAATTAAACCAATCAAGCCGGTTCGATTTTTACAATCATGCTAGAAGAAGTAAATAATAATTTTTCCTATAATTTAACACTATAAACTTATATAGATTAGCTAAATAAGTTCCCACTAAAGAAAAGGAGAGAGAGAGAGAGATCAATATTGACTAGTATTCTATTCAATGGATCATATTAGTTAAGTTTAAAATTCTATATAACTAGAACTCTTGATGGGATTTCAATGAAACTATGATCTAGGGCCTGTAAAAATAAGTCAATTTAGTATTATTCATTCTGTGTTGTTCTATTTTTTTACAGAAAGCTAAGAGTTTGTGACAGATTTATCACTGACTAATACTCTCTCTGTTCTATTCTATTAGTTGTTTAAGGTTTTTTTTTTAAATTAAGAATATTATTTAATATACATAATTATATATATAAAATAATTATATTATTTTCTTTTAGAAAGTCTAAAAGTAGCAATGAGTATAATTAATTCAATAAATCTCATTTCTCTATCCTAAAACTAAGACATGACTAAAATTGAAAATAAAGAGTTTATTTTCTTATTGATAATCTAAAATGACAATTGGAGCGGAACAAATTTTATTTTTTTATATAGAATGAAAGAAAGAGTAATAAATATGTGATGACATTTGCCTTCTCTGGTATATAACAGGGCAAACTGTTTTATTTTACTAGTAGTAGTCCTGTTTTCAATTCTCTAATACTAAATGAAAAGTATACTAAGTGAAAAGTGCTGTATTATACATTTTTAATGCAAAAAAATTATTTTTTATAATAAAAATTAGTATAAAAAAAAGAAATATATTATTTTTTTATTAGAAGTGTATAATGGAAATTGTAAAAATATTGGTAGCGTTACTCATACTAAGTAGCCACCTTTCAATTCTGCTTTCTCTCTCTCAAATCTTTTTTTTGTTGGTCATATCCATATATACAGTTCTCATTTCTTTTTATTCTTTTTGAAGAAACCAATAAAAGAAGCCAGTATTCCTGCTTTATGCTCTTGGCAGCTTTCACCACTTGATTAATTATTATTTTCCCACTTTTTTTAGTTGATCATATTGCCATAAGACCCTTAATTCTTTTCATATATTTTGGTCTGATTTTATGCTAATACTTTGAATATAAAATATCACCTAGGAAGACTCATTTCTTGAAGTTTTTTTTAGCTTCTTTTTCTTTTGTCTTGATCTTCTTTGGTTTAAGTTTGAAAATTCTCATCTGGGTTTTGCCATTCCATCTCAACTTCTATTTCTGGTTGAAAAAAGATCAGATTTTTACTTCCTTTTCAGGATTCTTTTCGATTCATAAAGGTTGGGTCTTTATTAGATTCTTTATGTTTATGCTCTTCTAATCAAGAAAAGGAGATTCTTGATTCTCTGTCTCTTTCAAGTTACTATACCAAACCTCACTGTTTGTCTTTCTCAACTCTGCTTTCACATTCCCATTTTCAACATGAACATGTAAGCAAACTCAGCAGCCATGGAAACTCTGTATACATCATTGTACCTGACGAATTCAGAGTGGACTAAAGAGGAGAACAAGAAGTTTGAAAGTGCTTTAGCTATATATGATGAACATGAGCCTGATAGATGGATAAAGGTGGCAGCTATGATCCCAGGAAAGACAGTTTTCGAAGTGATTAAGCAGTATAGAGAGCTTGAAGATGATGTTAGTGATATAGAAGCAGGTAAAATACCAATTCCTGGCTACAATAATTTCAATTTGGATCAGTGGGTTGATTATCGCAATCTCCAAGAGTATAGAAAGAGACCTTTGGCTGCTAAAAATGGTGATCAAGAGAGGAAGAAAGCTGTGCCTTGGACTGAAGATGAGCACAGGTGATTTCATTTTTCCTTACACGTCTTTAATTTTTCGCTAATTCAACGACCAAATTCTGTCGTTAATTCGTCGCTAAACTGTGATTTTTCGAATTGTAGGCGGTTTCTTCTCGGCCTTTTGAAGCATGGAAAAGGAGATTGGAGGAATATATCCAGGAATTTTGTAGTCTCAAAAACTCCGACTCAAGTAGCAAGCCATGCGCAGAAATATTTCATAAGGCAGCAGCGGCTCTCAGGGGTGAAAGATAAGAGAGGACCAAGTATACATGACATCACAACCGTCCATCTTATTGATACTACTCCATCAGACGGTAACAAACCATCCTCAATTCACCAGCCTGATGCTCTTCTGTTTCAGCACAAGTCTGCTGCTGTTGATTGGAATTATCTTGCTAATTAAGGAGGGATCATTAATGGTGTTTGATTCAACAAATGCCAACTTTCTTTCTTATGTCTTCTAATCCTAACGATATTGCTTCTGCTGAGCTTAAACTTCAGGGCCAAAATCTGTATGCTGCCTCTCATATAAACCCTCATAACTTGGTCTTCCAGAGCTATCAGCTTCATAGATAGGATTGTGCTGTATACACCCTAAGTCAGGGGTGCAACGAGTCAAAATTCTTGAAGGATGCAATAATAGATTTCCAATATTTTTCAAAAATACAAATATTAAAAAATAATATAAATTTATATATTATTATATATATTTTAAAAAATCGGAAAATTACAATTATTCATCATTTTAAGTGAATGAGAATTGAATCGAATTCATATATAAAATCAGATTATCCTGAAAAGAAATCTGAACGGTAGTGCTTCCTGTCATAATTGTGCGTAGTTCAATCTAAATGGATAGTTGTATTAGTCATTAATTCTTTCCAAGCATAAGAGAAAAATAGTCTCGAATTTCATTCTCAATCTTTAAATATCGGAAAAGGCTACCATCTATATTGTATTAGTAATTGGAAAAATTACTATTTATTCTCTATTTTGATATAATATATTAATACATTCTTGATATTTAAAAAATATACAATTTGATTTCTATAATTTGATATAATATACTAATATTCACTTGAGATATGAAAAAGAATATAATACATTAGTAAAAAAAATATTCTCTTTTGCTAAAAGGATATTAGTATAATAAATCAAATTTGTATGGGATAATAGTGCAATATATTAAAATTTTATTGGGTAAATAATATAATTTTCAAATCTTAGAGAGTACTGATGTATTATGTCAAATCAAATTATATATTTTTTAAATCTCAGGAAGGTACTAGTGTATTATATCAAATTACATGAGACACATAATAATTTTTCCGTAATAATTAAATCTCTATTTATACCAATAAGCTTTAGCTTTTGAGTTTGAATCTAAAGTATGCTTTAGAAATTAATTAATAGATACCAAAGATTGTTCAGTTCAAGTGGTTCGACACTTAATTCTCTTAAATAAAATTTTGAATTCGAATCTTATGAAAAAATTTGCGCTAAAAATACTTCACACCTTAATAATCTAATCCGACTTGAATTGAATTGAATTTAGTGAAAACGATGACAAAAATTATTAGATAATTTATATTTCAAATTTTAGATCTCACAACCAAGCTTATACCATTCTAAATTAAAACTTATTGATAAACATCATTTTTCTTCGTGAACATTTAGTACAAATGAATTATTTATTTTTGAAATATTGCAGAATATGATAGGTCTGTTAGGATAAAATACAAGAAAATATGAGAATTGTTAATTCAATATCAAAATACAATAGAAAATGGAAAATCAATCTGAGACTTGTGTAGTACACAGTTTCTTTAAGACAAATTCACCTTCTACACGGATGTTTAGGAAAACCGGCGTTTATCTCTCATGATACAACAGATTTCAAGTAATTGTTGAACACACAACATCTACTTACAGTGAACTTTTACTTGTCACAACCTCTATCACTTGAGAAGAAGAATGAGAAGAAATAAAGAAACACTTCTCAAGAACAATCAAATAATACTCTACATTAACCCTTTAAAATTCAAGTCTAAACCACCTATTTATACTAGATGGAGGAGATAATGGATTAATTGTGATTAATTTCCTTTAAAGGCTGCCAATAATATCTTTGTAACTCTCAAATAATGGTGAAATTAATATTTGAGATATCAGAAATTGACATTCTAAAAGACATGAAACTCAAAAGTTCATTCTGAAACAGAATTTACACGGGTGTATGGATCCACACGACCGCATGGATATGTTTTACTCTCCTGCAGGCACAACAACACGACCGTATGGATCCACACGGGCATGTCAGTGGCCTAGCCGTGTGGATCCACACGGGCGTGGCAGAATGCCAACCGTGTGGATCAACAAGGGAGTGTTGCCAAATTTTCCAGAAATGAAATAAAAAAAAATTGGGCTTGTTCAGAATTACGAGATTTTGGGCCGACATTCGTGTACGCAGGTCGCACATTGGCCCATCGCGGCCCATGGATTTGCACCCCCTGCGCCTGAGCGCGCAAGAGAAAGCCTTCCATTTTACTTTTCTTACCCATGTAAGAATGCATCTCTATATATAAACACAAATCCAACTTCAATTTTTAGTGATATGGGACACTCTCACTCACTTTTCACCTTTAAATCTCCTTATGAAGGAGCTTACTTTGAGTTTCAATTTCTATTCATACATTTTCCATTTTGAGCATATGAATACATTAATTCATAATTCTCATGTCAAAGAACATATATCTGGATCTTTTTCCCAAAACCGAGTTGTAAGACCCACCCGAATAATCCTCTCAAAATGGCTCATAATCACAATTTTTTCAACAACAATTTTTTCAACAACGTTAACTTTTCTAAGGAAAAAATGAGAAGGCCATTAAGCAATATATATTCTTAGCTTTATGCATTCAATAAGAGCAAGTTGACCTAAAGCTTGAAGATGATCGCCATTACTGATAGTCGAAACTGAGTATGCAATCCACTTGCTGTTGAGCATCACATACTTTAATCCACGTAAGAATTGGCCAATGGGTTTTTTTTTTCTTTCACATTTTCTTTTTAAGTGATCAATCTTTTTTCTTTAACCAATTCCAAAATTCTTCTGATATTTTTCTTTCTTCCTCATATAATTGAATCCAATTCCTTAACGAAGAGGGGAAAAGGATGAGTAAATAGTAGTGGAATGATGCCAGAAAATGAGAAATTTTTAGATATCCTTTGGTAAACTAATCTAATTGTATAATTTTTTTATATTAGTTGACGTGAATAAAATCTACTTACAAATTATTTTACAATTGTTTTAATTTACGAATATCGTTGTAGTTATCTATTGCTTTAATAAAATGAATTAAAAGTCCATATGCACTTTAAAGTGCCAACTCCATTTAAAGCTCTTGTGATTGGACAACAATTTTATGGTGAAAATCTTTCCTTACTGTTTCTCAATCTTTTTGTCTATTTAAAATTCTGAGGGCTCAATACTTTAAAAAGAAAATGAGGTAGAAAATATAAAATTTTTATTTTTAAAAATTTATCTTCCTTTAACAATTATTTAAACTATGAATATTGAAAAATATCTAAAAATAAGGAATGTTCTTAGAATGCATTATCAATTTTTCCATTCTTCATTTAATTAGACTTTAATTCGTTATTTTTATTGGATCAATGTGGTTTTACTTCGTCTTTAAGATCCTTCAAATAGATGAATCCCCTATTTTATGTTTTCAAATTCATCCCTTTTTATTGCTGTAATAAAATTTTTTGTAGATGAATTTGTCCATGTCCTTTTTTTTTTTTCAAAAAATTTTTTTTAACTAATATGAAATCCTCTATAAGTTCCTTTATAAGTATTGTTTAAGAAAATAGAATTTATTTACATTTTATATTATTTAATAAAAAATAAATTCTTTCTTTCTAACTATATTTATGTCTTGATTTTAGAGTAGATAAATTTATTACTTTTAGTCTTTCAAAAAAAATTATAATATAATAATCATTTCGTATTTATAATTATATCTATTAAATAACATTCTTAATCTTTGTGCACCAATAGTGGAATGGAGGGAGTGGGGCATTCGCATTTAATTTATGTATTTTAACATTTAAAGTACTTCATCTATATATTTTTTCTTAAAATTATTATTTATCATAAAACTCTTGCAATTTTACAGTTAGTATTGAATTTTAATTTTAATTTAAAACTAAAAAAAGGTATTTTTAAGATTAAAATACAATAATTTGGCAGAAAAATTAATTTTTGTATTAATTGATTCAAAAACTAATAATAAAATAGACTGATTATTGCAATAAAATAGTATATGTAAAGAGCCAAAATCTCAAAACAGTTCCGATCAGGAGGAAGAAGAAAGAATCTCAAATACAGGACAGACATTTTAGATCAATAATGATTAATTGGCCCTACAATCATAATGTTAATAATATATATATATATATATATATATATATATATATATGTATATATTTTTTTAAAAGAATATAAATATCTGTTGTTTGTGCTTGGAATCAAATGATATTATGGTCGATTTGAAGATTTCTGTTTACATTTGCCTCCTTTTAATTATATACTCTAGTTTGTTTAAAATAATAAAAACTAAATTTTGGAAATAAGCTAAATTTTAACTTTAATTGTTTTTTTGTATGAACCACGTGTGTACTCAATCTATACATCAATAGATTAAGATTAATCTGGTTCATGTCAGGTAAAACTCGAAAGGCAGTAAAGTACTTCCACAAGAGTTTTAAAATGGCTACATTCTTAGAGTTCGAACTCAAGATTTCTATTTAAGTTGGAAGAATTCTTTGTCAACTCATCCATACCTTCTGGAATATAACTTTAATTGGTTTTAATATAGTCACAAGTTTCTTGGTAGATTATTTTACATGAAATTAATTAGCAAACCCACAAAGAACAACTTGTTAGAACATTATGTCAAAAGCAAATAAAATCCAATTTCCTGCTATCATGAATCATGATATCAATTTGGAATTGACTAACCATACTTAAATTCAAAAGCAAGAAATGCTGAATTGTCTAATCATACTTAGATTCAAAGGCATAAATGTAAACCATTGACATTACCAAGCATCAATAATTCTCCTTAAAAAATGAGAATGGTATCAGAAAATCTAATTAATGCATTAATAGAATCAGCGACGGGCATCCCATTCCTAGGTTTATAGTGAACAATTGTCAACAACATTGAATCAGCTCGTGAAAATTCAAGTTCCCAAACTGTTAAAAATCTTATGCTAATTAGACCTAAAAAAGAGAAGTAGCCACCAGAAAGTACCCAACTGGTGTTTCAAATTACAGAGCAAATGCAAGCTTATTACAAGACAAATGGTCTAGAAATGAAATACAAAATAAAAATTTTGGACAATAAAACTCTCTTAGCGAATTGGAGAAAAGAAAAAAAGGGCTAAATTTACAAACAGGGAATCACCAGGACAATAAAGAGGCGCAACGTCATATACAGCGCTATGCAGCAAGGAGCCTTACCGGATCAACGGGACAACAGTGTCTGGGAAATCTGTTCTTGGACCAGCAAAGGAGTAGTATGCAAGAATGTGGGCTGGCTGCTCAACCATAACCTCCTCTCCAACCTGATTAACCACTGCAACTTTCCTGGGAGGAATCAGTTCAATGTTCCAAAAGGGGCGAACCATTGCTAAAATATCGCGATATGGAACTGAGGATGCTCTATAACCCTGAACCCACAAATACCTCAGGGAAGTCAGCTGCATCACAGCTCTAGCCAGTGCATTCTCGGAGAAGCAACAGCCCCTCATTTCTAGTTTTTGAAGACTAGGACATCCTTTAGAGAATTCCAAAATTCCTTCATCAGACTCGCCAACATAACCCAAAAGCATCCATCTAATGTTTGGACTGTACTGTCCAATATAACCAAGACCCACATCTGTCAAACCACCTGGTCTGAGATACAAAGCAAACCTCTGAAGCTTCTCACACTGCCTTAACAAAGACCGAACTCCATTGTCAAGTGGTAGATCTGTTATCCTCTCTTCCTGGTCAAGCAAAACCATGCGAAAATCATTCAGGTTCTTTAAACAAGCCCCAATATGTTCTAGAGCTGCATTTGTGATATCAGAGACATAAACAACCAGGTACTCCAGCTCCAGACAGCCCTGAGCTAAAGCAATTAATCCTCTTTGTGAAACAACACCTTCTTCATCCTCCATACCCTGCTCATCAGCACCTCGCTCAATTCGAAGCCTCTTCAGTTTCTTACAACTCGAAGCAAGAACTTCCAATCCTCTATCTCCAATAACATTTCTAGCCTGTCAACAGTAAAATAAATTTAACATATAATTCTTACATAAATAAAAATTCTGCTCAATGTACCACAATAAAAACAGTATAGGCATCCACTTGCTTCCTAAAATCCCCTGCATTTAGAGCTTTCATTTAAGAAAACATCATTCCTGTTTATTAACAAAGAATACTGCCTCTGGACCCTGTTTAAGTCCTATTTAAACAGGAAGCTTATAAGTAAAATTCTAGGGATCATGAATTATTAGAAACTAAATCGGTAAATATATTTATCAAGGTGGAAAGGAAGGGAAAAAAAAAGAAACAGATAAAGAAAAAGGAGTTATAGAATAGCAAATCAAGTATGAAAATCATAAATACGTGTCGAATTGCAAAAATCATACGTATAGATATATGTAGCTTTCAAATGAATAGGCAAATGGAACATACACATTCCAAACAAAAAGCAAAGACAATATCACAACTCTAATTCCTGGAGAATAACATGTCTGTGATTGTACCTCAAGAACTTCTAAGTTGCAGCATTTTTGAATTAGAAGACAATGGTCCTCTGTATCGAGCAATGCATAAAGGAGATCCAACTTCTTGAGCTGAGATGCAAACGGGAACACTATCGGCATTTCATTTTTTTCCATGTAGGATAGACCCAAACGGCATAATTTTTGGGGGAATGTCACAACCGAATACCTTTCAGGTGCATTATTGAAGGAACCACCGCAAAATTCTTCAAGAGCTGCTGCTGCATGAAAGAAACCAACAAGATTCAATATTTCACAATCACTGATTTTGACAGTGACCAATGAGCGGCAGTTCTTGGCTATGAGCTCAAGGTCTTCAAAACTGACTCTGTTGAGATCCGTCATGTAAAAATTTAGAACCTCAAGAACTGAGTTATTCATAGCAATCTCATGTAGCCATTCGCCATCTTTCTCAAGAATTGAGCTCTCCTCCAAAAATAATGTTCTTAATTGCCTGGTAAACACATAATATTAAACAAAAGCGCCTAAACCAATATATTATTACTGCTCACAAGTTAGAACAAAAAGGGCAGAGCAGAGTATATAATCAAGACTAAAAGAAGAACATGCTAACATTGACCTTAAACAACTGGAATAAAATATGAAGAGCAGAACAAGTTCTAGAGTTCCAGGTCATGGGGCAAACATTATATAATGAGCAGTCTTTTTCCAGTATTTTCTTGGTGAATAAAAGCACATAACTGAAGGCAACTGCTGCATCCAATTTATAATCTCACAACTAATATGATTAAGAAATACCGAAGTAATAATAATACAAAAACATTTTATTCACATTATACCTTATTGCCTATAATCTCCAAACATATCATGACAAGTTGAAATTGGGTGGATAGCTTGGAACACTTAGGAGACTTGGACAGGACCGTGACTCATGAGAGTGACAAGGGCCTAGACATGCAACTTGTATTCTACCTAACAACGTATGTACACACCAAATTTGTTTGCTATCAAATCAGCTAAATAATACCAGCCATGTTGCTCTTTTTCAAAATGTAAATGTATCAAGTTGTAAAAAAGAAAAATCAACTAACACAATGATGTCATATGACCTTCAAGGCTAAAGGGTATAAACTCCTTTCATAATTATATAGAGTTGCTCTCCTAAACTCCCAAACAAGAAGAAATCGAATGAATTGTACAGCTGAGACATTTTTAAAGCTATCATAAACACACAAAATGAATTGTCTCCCCTAAAAATGAAGAAAGCATGAGAACTATATAAACAGACGCAGGTGGTGAGCAACAACTACAGGTCCTGCACAATATTAACATCAAATGCAAGTAAACCAAAACCACAAACTAACTAAAGATACCGCAACAGAAAGCAAATAATTATGTCATACAAACAGACATAAAAAGCTTGAACAATTGGCAAAACCATTATCCATCAGTTGTCAAAGCTAAAGTAAAAGAATCAAGCCAACTTTCATGCACATCAAGTTCCCTCTTCCCGCACGCAACAGAGAACAAGAAATTCACATCTCTTAGCTAATATCTTGAAGTAGTAAAATTGAAAAAAAGACTGCATATTAAATACATACAAACTTGACAAGTAAAAGATTCTCAAAAAACAGTCCAACCAGCAAACACAAAACTAGAGCTTTATCCAGTTAAAAGATAATAAGAACAAAGCAAGAACCAAACAAGCAGATTAAAAACAAAATCCAAATTAGTTAAATCTAATGAAAACGAGTTCATTTTTTAAAAAGACCCAAAATTCCCCATCAAATTAAAAGGAAAATTCAGATACCTGCAAAAACGTGTCACGTGTAAGAGGCCATCTGTTGAGAACCCAGAGCACTTATCAAGTTTCAACGCTTGTAAAACCCGGCCTCGAGACCTAGCGAGAAGCTCCAGATCAGAATCTTTAACAATCATGCGTCTAAAGTGAAGGGACTTTAAACAATTAAAAGACTCCGCGATTTCGTGAACCCACGGTGTCACATAACCTCCCCAATCTTCTGGTATCAAATTGAACATAGCAGCTCTAGGCTTCCCTTTCAGCTTCAGGGATTCAAGGTGCTCGAACCGGCGCCGCAGCCGATCCGGACTCGTGGTATAACATAAAGCGATTGTTATATGCTTTCGTGTCAAGGCATCAAGCTCGTACCACCGGCGGCAAACCAATGAAACGGCGTCACGATCTTTTGGGTCATGGATGTACGGCATCACGCAGCCTAAAACGACGTCAGACATACTGCTGCTGGAGCTCATTCTACTGGTTTTACTATCCTGATTTTCATCTTCCATCGCTTTGCTTGAAAAGTTGGAAAAAGAGAATTCCAAATCAGAGAAAAAAGTAGAAAGCAGTTGATTGTAATTTTACAGATTTCAAGCTACTCTTATCAAAACTAATGGACCAAAACTCTCAAAATCTGAGCTTCTGCAAGTAACTAAAATCATTTTTCGAGATTTGAAGCTTCTCTATTAAAACTTGTTCGACCCAAAGCTCCATAAATCGGAATCTTGAAACACGTAGCTATTCAATCAATAGGTATTAGAAAAAAGCTTCAAAATTTGATTATCCAAGCAACAACCCAGACCAAAACCATTGAGGTTGCATCAAGAAGAGAGGAAAAGAAAAAGAACAAAAAAAAAAAGGAAACGAAGGAACGCCCCATGAAACGTTTGCCTTACATTCAAGATACAAGGTATTTTGTTTCGGTCCCTTTCACACTTGTAATTGACGGGAGCCTCACATTTAACAAACTTCACCTGGTTCCCATTAGTAATACTTACAAGCCTTCATTTTTGACTGAAATTAGCCAGTGCGGGATGTAGACGATGAACACCCGGTGATTCTTTCTTTATTGGCACAAAAAAGCGAGCCAACCGGATCGAGATTTCATCATCAGATCGACCAATCGAGAGGGCCAATCATGGAAGCACAAACGTTCACAAAGATGGTAAGAGAAGAGGTGGACGGCGCTGATGGAAGGGGAAGAGGAATCCGACGGCGGACAAGTTAAGAAACTTTTTTTTTTTTTTCGTATTTCTCCTCCCAATCTGTAGATTTATGAATCCTGATTAGTCTATGTAATAATATTATTCGACTCAAAAGAAAAAATAAAGAGAAAACGACAAAAGCATAGTGTGGGAAACCAAATATAAAATGATTAATTTTTTTTAGATATTTATTTTATACTATGAAATTTTAATTTATTAAATAAAATACTAAATTTTATAAATTAAAAGATTTTTATAATGAGAACTAATTATAAAAAAAAATCGGCCTAAATCATATTCATTATTCTGGAAATATTTGTGTTTGCCATTTTACTGTCCACTTAACTATTTTAACTCTTTTTTTTTTCATCTTATTTTTTATTCAATTTGTAAAATGTACATGAACCTCATAATGTTGACATACAAAAAAAAAATATTCGATTTAGTCAATTGTATCATATCAACAACACGAGACTATATATTCAATTTACAAATTAAACAAATAACAAAATAGACCAAAAATAAAATTTAGATGGTCAAGTTGCAGAAAACTAAATGACGAAAATGAACATTTTCAGGAAATTATATTAAAAAAATATTTAAAATAATATTGAAAATATAATGTTGTTAGCATTTCTACATAATTATTCAAAATTGTAGTGTTTGATGTCTTTAACCAATCATAGAATAGCAAGAGGAATAAATATTGAATTATTAATAAAAAGTTGTTTTTAATTAGTATATCATTGAAAAAATCAACCTTAGGTGATGGTCCAAGTCTAGTTTTATTCAGATTAATGTTAATTGAATTGGTTTTTACTTTTATTTTAATGAGATAAAAAAAGGAATAAGGTGAAAAAAATATCCCAGCCCTACATAAGAATTCTCAATTTTACTCCTAGTAATTTCTTGTCATCATCAATTTAGTCCTAACGGTATTCAAATGTTTAATTTGTTAACCAAGTAGGTGATAAAGTGTGCAACAGTAGCACCTGCCCATCTCCGTTCTGATTGTTATCATCATCACTTTCAATGGAAAATACGTCTAATTACCCAACCAAAATACAAATTAGCTAGCCCCTAAACTATACATTAACTACATAGAATAGTTAAGAAACTAATTTGAATAAAATACAGCTCAAAAACTAGTTCATATTGAATTTGAAGTTCGAAAATTTATTTACACCAATCAAATTTGAAAAAGTGATCGTTCATTCGATATAATTCAGGAGCCGGCCAAAAACATTTTACTAAGTCCACCGGAGAAAGAACAGAAACAAACATTAAAAGATGCCCAATGAATGGCATGATTTTCGTTAATTACATTTCGACAAGCCAGGGCTGCAGAGCTATATATCTACATTTTCCGGTGAGAAAACAAAAACAAAACAATCTACGGGCCCAAAACAAAATCCAAATTAGTAACTGCATCAATTTGTTCCTTCTTCCGAATTTGGAAACTGAATATTCCCATCATCCAAACTGTCAAGATTATTTTCTTGACAACCATCAAAATTGTCACAGCCAACATGCACCTTTGCATCACCATCTCCTGTAGAGCTCTTTGCCAAAGAAACCAGGCCAATGGTAGCCATACTATTTACAATTGCGTTCACATCACTGGATCCGGTGTACAGGCCGCGGCTTCCAGTTGCATATATTCCTTGCTTATCGTTGGTTGTATTTGTCAATACAGCAGGCAACATACCCATCAACTGTGGGTTTGCTTGGGTGGAACTGCTTATGAGCAGCCGGAGAGTCTCTCTTGCACCCTTTTCTACCACCGATTCTGTCTCGGGAATCAATGAGTTCGCACGTGTTGGGTGCAGTGGCGGAATTGTGCTTGAAATAGCAGGACCAGCACTCACCAAATAACCTTGGCCAGAGGAACAAATATCAATTACTGGAATATGAACAATTGGATCACACATCAATGGAGTGAACGTTGGGATCTGCTGAGAACCAGGAATTGGCAATCGAACCAATGGGTCTGGAAGCAAAGCAGGAAAATCCAACGAGGGAATATCAGCCAAACTCAGAGCTGGACTCGGAGTTAACAGGTTGGAGGTCCTAGTCCCAGACAACAAAGAAGAAAGTGGTGGAAGCAAGGGGGATTCAAGCGATGAGGTAGTAAGCTGTGGAGATGCTGAAGGATACTGCATAGTTGATGCACCTTGGGGGCACCAACAATAGTAAGGAGAGATGAGAGGGGAACAGGATGTTACATTGGATGATGCACTCAAAGAGGGTGGAATAGCCAATCTTCCCAAGGATTCCAGAAAACCTGATGGTGATACAGGGCAACTCTTAATTTCAGGCAACTTCTCACTTTCAGATTCATTAGAGCTTGATGCATCGTTGCCATGCGATGATTCAACCATCAGGTTGTCCACTTCTAAAAGATGGACATCCCCATGGACATCCCCCCGACGCTTTAATTTTTCTCGGGCAGCATTTCTTAAAGAGGACAAGCTTCTGGGCAGTCCCTCTTTAAAGGAACTTGATCTCGGACTCAGGCTTCCCTGAAATGATGAATTTGATGATTTCACTGCCTGATTGCCAACGTATCTAGAATGCATAGGCTTAGTTGACATGGAAGAAGTGGTATCAGAGAGGTCCGGATTGGTGCTAGCTGAAGAGGAAGGATAGTAAGCAGCACTTTCTCCTGTGCTACTTCCCATGAGATAGGCACGCAGTTGAGTTGCAAAGCAAGACAGACGTGACTTGCTAATTCCAGTTAATTCAGCTAAAGATGGTCTCCTTTTGAGTATATCCTTCATCTAATCAGTATAGAAAATAAACCTCATTAGTAACCACCAATAAATATTTCACCCAAAATTTTAAGAATACAGTACATACATTAAGTTGCTAACTATCCAATAGAAGAACGAAAAGATCTTAAAGTGGGTTATGATTAAATGCAGATTTAAGATTGAGAACCATATCCTTTAAATCAAACAGCTACCATAAGATTTCAATTTATTTGCAGCATTTTCTCAGCAGATAAACCACAAAATTATATACTGAAAAACTCCATTCTCATCCACCATTGCATGTGTTATACAGTGCTTAAAAACCATACTGGACCAGGAAGCAGTGGAACGACTGGGTAAGTCCAGTTTCGAGATATTTGTAGCTGTTACCATGTAAAACCAGTTGAACTACAGGATACATCCATACCTTTCCAAGCAATTCAACTCCCAAAAGCTTTGATTTCTCCGAGCACCAGAAGTAAAAATCTCTACCATCCACTATCTTTATATGGAAAGATCGACCAGAACTATCTGCTGAGATCTCATTAACTGTAACAGTAGGACCCTGTACTTCACTGCTTACAGTGAATAATCTCTCGGTATTGCCATCATCTCCGATGAATGAGAGTCGCAAATCAGATGTTGGCAATAGAGTAAGACATAAATTTCCCCTAAAACAATGCAAAATAATAGAAAATTTTAGCAGCAGTAAATAACAAAAACAGAAGTTAAAAAGCAACAAGCAACAAGACACATGTCCAAAAAAGAAGTCACAGGTGGCAGTGTGTGAATGCATATTCCAGCTATAGGCTTGACTTATATATAGTTGGAGTTAAAAGCCAATAGTTCCCATAAAATCTAAAATTACAACTTGTCAAAAATCAATGATAGCTGAAATTGTATAACACTTTAAAGGAAAAAAAAAATTGGGAGGGATTACTTTTGGTATGCTCACTATAGGAAAACTAAAGAGACTTAAAAGGTTTTAGGCAGCATAAAATCATTCATTAATAGACTTTCTGAGTAGGGAAGATCCATTAACCTGTCAATTCTAGATGTCTACATTACATGTAGAACATAAAAGGCTATATTAGAGGACCATTTTACCCTAACTGCCAGCCACTAAAAAACATAAGCTGGTATCACCATTGATTGGTTTATGAGCGTTTAGTCAACCAATTTAAACTAAAAATCTACCTAATGTCCAAATTTACAAGTCATGCTTAGAGAAGTACATAGTTTTTAAACCATCTCCTAATAGCTCAATCTTGTGTCCAGCATATCTAATTGTATACATTTAAATAGTATTAAACTAAGCTAAAAAGTATGGCCAAGTCTTCATCCCAGTCCATCTATAAATGTCTTTTATGCATGCATCCATAGTTATACCAACAAATTCCATGTACTAAGTTATGATAAAGAAAAGATGAAAAGAGCCCCCACAAAATTGAGCAATTCCGTAACCACAAAACAACAAGGATTCGAGAATTATAATATAACAGAAGATAAAAACAAAAACATCACTGAAACCAAACAGTAAACAAGCCAACAAATATTTTTGAAGAACAGACCACAGATTTAACATGAGCTTAGCACTAAAAAACAAATAGATGACAAAGAGACTCTATATGTTCAATTTCTACTTCAATGAAAAAGCAATCCCTATAAATCCAAAAAAACAGGACCAATTTATACAAACATATAATATAGGAGATGAAACTACCTTTACTTCCTCATTATTCAGAGATCATAATAGAATACGCCCACTTTACCTACAAGTCAAAAGATATTTTTACTTGGAAGCATGAAAATTATCACCATTAATAAGCTAAAACATACAATCCTGCTAGTGCTATCTCTATTATTCAAGAACAATGCCAGCATATAGTCATATACACTTTCCAGCAATGTGTTAGCAACTGTACTAAATACTAATGGAAGGATATGATGAAAAGTGAATTCAGTGGAAAACCTATCTAAGCAAAATATCAAAAGTATTCAGAAATAATAAGAGGCAATAAAACCCTTTCATGAAAAACCGGCTGACAAACCTTCACTCAGTCTCCTGGCATCATAATGCAACCCCCAATATCTAGAAAAAGTGGTGATAGTACACATCTATCTTGAACCTGGTATAAAACCATTTCATATTCTTCAAACAGGGATGTCTGCAATTCATCTTTCATGTAATTAAAATGCACCAAATTTGGATTCAACCAACGGCTTCTTAACAGTCTAGAAATTGACCCCACAACATAGAGATGATAGAATAACACCAAAACATAATTTGAACATAACCACAAAACAAAATATGAAATTAGCAGCAAAAGACAAGCAATAGCACACAACAAATTTGATCTTTAGATGAAAAACAAGGGGGTGCAGGATGCAAGATATCGGCAACAAAGTGTCTGCTAACTTACAGGTACATTAAGTCATTTACATGGCCGATATACTGCAAAACATCAGAATTACATCATGCATAATCTAATCTAAATTAGTTTCCTGCACGGGATATTGAGCACATAATCCTATAGAATGATGGGACAAAATAGTAGCAAAATAAGCACAAGAACGTTAATCTCATCATACGCAAAATGATAGCTTAAATGTGACATGCATGGTATGCAATTCAGTTAAAATATGGAAATGAAGCGATAAACATGTAAGTAAATAGATTAACGCATTGAGATCCCACAGTTCTGCAAGACAAAAGGAATTGCCCTTGATTTTATAGTAATTACACTATATCAACGAGTTGCACAAGTGAGTATGCACACATCCTTATAATCAGGGCATAAAGATCCCCCATCCCAAAACAATTGATACAAACCAAATCTACATAGTAAAAACATGCCAATAACAAATAAATTCAATCACCTTATGGAAGTAGGACAAAATAGAGTCCCTTGCTTGTTAATCTTGCCAACCCGAATTGAAACAAGCGGTATGCAGAAGCATCTAGCTAGCATTCCAACTTCCGAAGGCTCGAAGTGCTGCTCATCAAACGTAAAAATAAAAACAAACAGCTCAAATTATGAATAAATAAACAATAAATCCTCAACCAGCACCTAAGCACTGGTTAATTCCGCAAAATGAAGCTCAGCACGTCAAGCAAAGCGTATACCTGACTCAGATGGACCAAAAGACGATCTTCGGCCATTCCACTAGAAGCATTCATCTTCAACAACGGCTTTAACCTCTCATCAGCCCTACACGCACCCATAACCTGCATGTCCAAAGCCTGTAGCCGCTGCAGAACTCTATCTTCCGGATTGTTCTGCTGTAGAAGCAAATCTCTATCTCCTTCGTCAACAAGAATGTCCGCCAATCGCTCCGTTAACCCAACCTCGCTCCTTCCTCCCGCAAGGTTACTAGATCCAGCTGTTGAGGCCTCGAAATCGTCGCCATCGGATCGTTCCACGTTATCATCACCCAATTCATGCTTCCTAGAGTTGGCCATCGCAAAACTCTCACAATTTATCCAAAATGTTGAAATTCGAAACCCCAAAATCGGAAATTCTCCTCCAGAAAGTGCCAATCAAAAGTTTCGAATCACAAATGAACAAGAAATTGAGAACGGCGAGAGATTACGAGAGAGAGAACGCGAGAGTCTGTCTGGTCGACAATGAATAAAAAATCTGGTTAAGAGAAATGGCAACCTTTTTTAAGAAATTAAAAGATAAGAGAGGAACGCTAGGTTGGTTATATAATATCTGGCGGACTCGAAAGTGGTCATTCAAATCTGTTAAATCGTTGGATTTCAAGTCCGGGCGGCCATTTCCATTTTTGGGTCCCACACAAAATTTGTGGGGTCGCACCGCTGGAAAGTTAAAGCACTCCACATTAGCAATTGAGCCGACTTTTCAAGATGAATGCTAACGTGCGCTTTCAGGAGATAGGTTACTGATTGCATAGACTGTACTCGGATTTTATTATAATTTAACATCAAATATTTGATTTTTTTAAATTAGTATTAAATTTTTTATAAATATTGTAATTTATTATTAATTTTTAATGCTAAAAAAGACATATCATATGTCTCTATTATTTAAAATAGATTTATTCTTTTATAGCAATACATCCAAAACGATGGTATTTCCAAATATTAAAGAAAAATAAACAATATAGTTAAAATTTTATTTTTTTAATTTTTTGAAACTTTACCGTTTTAAGTGTATTTTTATAATAGAATAAATCTGACGAATATAATAGAATAAAATAGCTTGCTATGTCATATTTTTGGTGCTGGAAATTGAAAATTGATATCAAATTATAATATTTATAAAAAGGTTTAGTACAAATTTATAACAATTAAAATATTTGATAACAAATTGTAATAAAATGACAAATTTTGGTACAATTTAAGTAATTAACCCCATAATTAACATTATAGAAATATATTGAAAAACACAGCTAAGTTTTTAAATTTTATTTGAAAATCAACTTTGAATCTCCTATTGAATTTTCTATTATATTCTTAAGTATTTTACTTTAGAGTTTTATTTTTTCAAAAATATAGCTAATATGAATTTTTACTATAATTTTATTATGAATTGAAAAAAAAACACTGAAAAGGTATTTTTTTTAAATAAAATAAAATAATTTATGATGATCTAAAATTAAAAAATAATAATAATTTTGATATAATTCGGCAAATTAAAGTTTCCTTTTGTTTCATTTATTGGGTTTATGCATTTTCGTCCCTTTTTTTTTTTTTTTTTCTGTTCTATGTGAATTGCATTGTTATTGAACTGTTTTAAGTAAGTATGATGAAATGAAAGGGACAGCTTTTAGGATATTGAGAAGTGAATTATTGGTGTGGTTATGTATTGTAAAGTAGGATTGAGACTTTGAGTAGTGATGCAATTCTTAGGACAAATATCTTTTTGTGGGTCCTATGGAAAAATTGATTTTCTAAATGATATTGATTCTGGAGTCTCTGTAATTTTATGGTTTAATTGGGAAAAACGCAAAGGCATATTCCAAAATGCCACATTTGGGGTGGTACGGAATCCAACCAATAAAGAAAAAATTACTACGTAGCATTTTGAAATTTAAAATACATAATTTATTCCCTACATGTAATTTTGAAATTTAAAAATTATATTATTTATTTTTTAAAAATTTGATATATTAAATTAATATTTTTTATAATCTTGATTTATTATATTAGTATTCTATAAATTTTTGATATATTGTATTAGTATTTTTTGAGTAAAAAAATTTTTTTATTAATGGTAAACGTCTTAAAATCTAATAGAATTATATAATTTAACATAAATAAAACAGAAAAAACAAATCGTATATTTTTCAAGTATATTATTATATTATATCAAACTACGAGGATAAATAGTAATTTTTTCTAAAAATAAAACAAGAACAAGTAAACATCAACTTCTAACCATGAAAAAAATTTACAGCGGTAAATATCATCTTCCAAGTTCGGGTAAATTTCAATGTTATTAGTGTAAATTATATTGTAACATTTTTAGACAAATTCACATCGACAAAATATATAAGAAAATTTATATTGAATGTAAGTAAAATCTCAAACCTTAAAAAATGCTAGCTTAACCTACTAACTTGACTCGCTAAATTCCAATTGGAAATAAATAAAAACACATCAGTTTCTAGATTTCACATCAAAAAAGAAATGAAGAACAATGAAAGGTTTATAAACTTATGCATCAATTACCAATTACTCGTAATAACTTGGATTAACCATTTTAGACTATAATTTAACCATTTGCATATCATTACAAGATGGTTGTACCTTACATATATGATATATTAAGTTTATTAATCCTTTATATGCTATAATTATTATGTAATGTATACTTGGTCAACTATGAAATTGTTAACTACATTAAGTATTGTATCTTATTAACTATTTTTATAGTATATAATTTGTGTATAATATTTCAGTTGGATTAAATTATCATTGTATAAACTTTTGAAAAAATTACTATTTACATTCTATAGTTGAACATAATACACTAAAATTTCTGATATTTAAAAAATATACAATTTATTCCTTCTATTTTATTTTCATTAAATTATATAGTCATTGTATTAAATTTTAAAGTATTTACTGTTTATAAGAAAAAATACTATATTTTACTTAGAAAATACTAGTATAATATATCAAATTTCATGAGAATATTAATACAATAAATCATACTTTCAAAGAGGTATTAGTACCATATATTAAAATTTCATAAAGTAAATAATACAATTTTCAAACTTCAGAAGGAATTAATATATTATATTAAACCACAATGGACAAATCATAAAATTTTCAATCCTCAATGGCATATAGTATTTTTCCCTAAGTTTTTTATATACCAAACCCCGTAAACTCACCTGAATCTGAAATGAGGCCAGTCCAACAACGACCTGTAATAGGGCATCAGCATCATAAAAAAAGAATAATAATTTAAACCCACCCAGCATGAGCGAACTGATGAACAACAGCAGCAACATACCACGATTTCAATGGCAGTCTAAAAGATAACGCAAGTAAATTAATTTAGTTTAGCTCAAAAATTTTTAACCCAAGAAACATAATTTCAATGAACATCCATATCAAATCTCGCTGACATCGGAGCTCTATTGAACTATCAAATGTTGTCAGACCAGTAGATCATTTGTTCTTCTTTGGTTCTGCTGAATAGTCATTTATAAGTGCTTCGACATCTTTCCAAAACAAACCTTCCACTAAAACTCCATCCTTGGTGAACCTGCAGGAATTTGAAATATTTTGAAACGCAGTTAAACGGGATACTCACTTCATGAAATTGTAAGGCATAAATAGTGTGCGCATGCATTTGCACATGTAAATGAGATAGAAACAGACCACTTGGTGACACTCTTGGTGAACTGCACAGGTTTCCCAGCAGAGATTGAATTGGGATCTGCACTTGCTATGCTTAGAGTGTATTCATCAGAAAATCTGGGCAACTTGGAAGAGACCACTAAACCCGTGCTGGTGTAAGAACCCTGCACAAAAATAGAATTGACAATTAATATCACAAAACCTCCTAAGGATCTCAGAAAGCATAGAAGCATACAAGTGTCATCAGTACAGACACAAGTTAAAAATCATGAATGAAGCCAGACTCATTACAACTTGGGATAATAAATTGTTTCTGTTGACAGCCAATTGAAAAAAAAAAAAACAACAACAATAAATAACTATGCAAAGAAAAAAATTCAAATATTGTTTTTTTGTAATATGAACCTTTGACGAATGAAAGAGAAAGAATTTTACAACTCTAAAGCTTTTTTGTTCTGAATTCAAATAAGCATGACACTTTATCTCATAGCCAAAGGGTAAGACTGCTCTAACCAAAAGAGCTAAAGAGTGATTTTGTTGAGATTTGACAAAGGCACTAATGCAACTATAATGAAGGTCCTTTGTGGTTGAAGTAGAATTATAGTCTAAGCCAAATTGTATAATAAGTTGCAACTAAGAAGTTATCATAAGTTGATACATCTATTAATGTTGCATGAGAGAATGACATATATCAGCATAATAATATCCCATCAATACCACATTGCTACTTATAGCAAAATGTTTCATAAGAAAATATTACCTTAGGAGGATATGTGAATAGGATTGCATTCTTCTCCTTTGTGTATATAATGAGTTGCAATAATCCATTGAAGACTATATACTTGCCAGAGTCAAAGATTACAAATCTGAGTTTAAAATCCACATAGTAGCAATCATTTCCCTTCTTCAACACATACCAAGAGGTCCAAGAGAAAGAACGAAAAAGAAAATTCAAAGCAATGCTCTAGCAATCCGTAGTAACCTACACCCCTAAAACCACCAAAACCCGAATTAGAATCGGTTTCAATTCCTAAATCCGGCAATTCATGCCATTCTGGTTTCAAAAATGCAAATTTGACTCTCCATAACTCAGATGAGCCAACGATCTTATTTATTTATCTCTTCAAAACTGCTAATTAATTACTCAAAACACAAAATTATAATCACCAACACAAAATCTATCAGCAAAATCGGCTAAGCTAGCAGGATCACGGAATTATTATTTTCAATTAATGGATGTGAACAACAGAAATACAAACAAATAAGAAAACCAGTCAATGAAAATGGAAGTCACTAAGGATATAATACGATGCATCCGATCAAAAAGTCCCTGTTCTCAGGGAATTTCTTCTTGTAAAACTGAGCGACAAGCGCGATAATTATGATAATAGCCCCCAAAAGCAATCTTATATTGCTCATCCTCACATCTTCAACATATCCGCCACTTGTAACAATCTAGACAGTTAATAAAACAAATTAAAAATGGAAAAACAATTATTCAACCAATTGATTTAGGGTTTTTGTTGATAGTCTGTTACCTCAGAGACTGACTCGTCGAGAATGTGCTTGATTGAGTGGTGATCTAAGAGATTGGCCTTCTTCGGATTCTTGTTTGTCATTTCTGTTTTCTTCTCTTGCATTTACTAATCTAGAATGGAGAGAGCGAGAGAAGAAGTCTTCGACTTTTGCCGTCTTTGCTCGCGAGTCGAAGGATAACAAATGGGGAGGAAGGATGGAGCTGGAACGACGTCGTTTTTTTTATAGCCAGTTCATAAATAATTAAGGCTATGCTTAGATGGAGATATTTTAAACAATACATGCAAAATGCATCAGGCTAATTAAAAAAAGTCAAGATGAGTCAATTTTGAAAAATATCTTTTTTATTAAAAATTTTCATGTTTGAAAGATTTAATTTTTTATTTACTAAGTAAAAAGATTTAAAATTCATGAATTTTAATTAATGAGAGACTATTGTTAGATTTTTAAAAAAAATTATCTCTAATAAATTAATAATATTTTAAAATTATTCTTAATCTTAAAAAAGTAAAAATTATTTTTCTTTTAACTTCAACTAATTATTTTATTATGATTATTAATAAAACATATTTTTTAACAATATAATTAAACATTATAACATATAATAACTTTTTTTTCAATTCTTAAAATAACCAATTTTATTTTTAAAATTTTTAAATATATAGTATAACATCTACCCATATATTATGAGTAAGTCTCATAATTACGCATAAACACAACTATACACTTGATCGAGTTTAAAAAAAAATGTTATACAATACTATATTTCATGTATATATATTTTGTTAGATTTACTTATCCAATATATTCAATATACCTTATACCAGTAATCCCTAATTCCTATTCACCTGTTATTATTATTTTTTACCACATAATATCACGAGCCTATAAGGCTCTCATCTCATGCATATTTACTATACTCGATTGAGATTTATCTATCTTTTACATCAGTTTACATATTTACAAAATAATAATATAATTAATTACATTCTAATAAATGAAATACAATAAATAAATGCATGATATGCATGTATCCAGTCTAACTCTAACTTATATTGTCTCCACTCAACATGGGTTATGGCACATCCACTGTCAACTGCTACTATGATATTATACTGATTTCATGACATGCATGCATAAATAAACACGTTAAGTTTTTCATAGCTTACATATATTTAACATACTTAGCATGAAATCATATAATTTATGACGTATAAACATGTTGGTGATGCAATCCTATTCAAATCATATAATCATAGAAATATTAAGACATGATATGCTCATGTAAATAATACATATTTAATTCATGTCTCTTTTATGTATATTTCTTTATTATATTCTTCTGTCATGATAACATTTCATGTGTTTATATCATAGGATAATTATCACAAAATTAATCATTCACAATTCTTTTATTATTCATATATCTTATGAAGCATGTAAATCCTGTTCAAGGAAAATAGGATATGTTGCATCAAGTATATGCAATAACCATGTTTATGTCATATTATATATCTTGTACTTATACTTCTATAATTTTGTTCTTGTTATCCATTTCTCTTGTTCTCAATTTTGTATGTCTTTTTCATTTTCTTTTTCCAATATCAATTTTAACAAATAGCCAAAGTTCTCATAGTATCAATAATCCAAGTCTCATTTCTGGACTGGCCGGATACAGGGTGTGAAATAGGTGCACCCAATCCAGAGTTAGTCATCCAACTCACTTTATAATCTGTATACTCATTCGACCTCCCTCAAATCAAGCATGTTCACCCAAATCAGTGCTCAGCTAACTTGATTGAGTATAAAAATATGAGTACCAAGAACAGAAATAGGAGCACCCAGTTCAGGGCTAGCAACATGATCCTCACTCATACATTTCGTCAATACGTATCGCTTATCTCCTTCATGATGCATTATTTACCCTAGAAATTACTCATTTATTATTCATATATCTTATGTATACACCATTATTTACACACATATAAGCATGTAAATCATATTCAAGGGAAATAGGATATGATGCATCAAGTATATGCAATAACCATGTTTATATCACATTACATATCTTATACTTTTATAATCCTTTTTGGTTATCCATTTCTCTTGTTCTCAACTTTGTCTGTCTTTTTCATTTTCCTTTTTTTTTTTTCCAATATCAATTTTAACAAATAGTCTAAGTTCTCATAGTATCAATGACCCAAACTTCATTTCCGGACTGGCCAGATACAGGGTGTGAAGTAGGCATACCCAGTCCAGGGTTAGTCATCCTACTCACTTTGTAATTTGTATGCTCATTCGAACTCCTTCAAATCAAGCGTGTTCACCCAAACCAGGGTTCAGCTAACTTGATTGAGTATAAAAATATGAGTACCAAGAACAGGAGCATCCAGTCCAGGGCTAGTCAACCTGATACTCACTCATATATCTCGTCAATACATATTACTTATCCCCTTCATGATGCATCATTTACCATAAAGTAGTCTTCAGGTAGAGAAATAGGCATTTAATACTATATTCCTTTTTCATTTCCGTTATATTCTTACATGCCTCAATCCATATGCATAGCACATATCATAGTCTTGTACATATTTAAGTTTATAAACATAATTTGGCATGTTACTTAGGCATTTCTATTTCATATAATAACTTCCAATTTAATTATGAAAAAGGGCTATTTCCATTTTAAAAACATCAAATTTAACATCTTTTCATGCATATCACACACGATAGTCTCTACGATAGTCCAATTGTTACTCCACATATCAACACTAATGATAAATCATGTTAATACATGCCTTTATTATCCATGCACTTTCTTTATTTCATATGTCTATTAATATGTACCAATCGTGCTAGATTGCATAATTTATATTAATATCAAAATTCACAATTCCACAAACAAAACACTAAGACTAACCAAGTGTATCCACTCCTATTAATATACAAAATCATCTTTCTATACATGTCATGCCAATCACAATCAATTAACATTATAGATACATGTCCCACATATACATATACCCTATCAATTTATAAGTTCTCAATTGGAGAAACATACCTCTATTAAGCCATTCCTTTCAAATACCTTACATGCCTTCAATAAATTTGAACATCTACTGTTCCTCACTTCTTAATATTGATATTGAACCAAACTTACAACCAATGGAGCTAATGGAAAACGCAATCATTTTTACATATTTATCATTACTAATTTCCATTGATCACATAATGAATCCATATTTTATAATTTCTCTATTTCATTTTATATATTTTATTAATGATAACTCTTATACCTATAATATTAGGTCATAGCTTACCCTACATAAGTATTGTACATATTGTTCAAGTTTCCACAAGCTATTATTTATAAAAACTCTCATTTAGACATATTCACAATTACTCATTTAGTTCACTCTTTCTTCCTTAATCTTAATCAATATCAGTCTTTTCTCACTAAAATTATTTAACGTATCATCCAGTCTTTAGATAATCTAGTTCATTACAAACTAGTCCTATAATTATTCATTCCAAGATTTAAGTGCATAGAGCATGCCGAAACTTTAATAAACTTTAACTTTAATTTTCTCATCATATATCATTCATAATCTATAGACATGTTTAACCGATTACATGTTTTCATTTCTCTCTGAGATACCAATTATCTCTAATTAACATATCAATTATCTCAATTCCATTCTATTAAATATTTCATCATTTCATTTTAACGAGTTAAAATATATATATGTGTGTGTGTGTGTGTGTGTGTGTGTGTGTACTTATCTCCTATAGAGCTAATGCAAAAACTAAGTTTTAAGCTTGCTTAGCTTCCTTGATGGTTAATTCAACCTTCCAAAGGCATCTCTTATATATAATCACAATTATTTCTCATTAATCCAAACCATATGTCAATATCTATGACTACATAAAGCCATATATTCCGATCTCTAACTCAAAAACCTTTAAGATAGGTTCTTTATTACTTAAATCCATCAATTAACATATTATTCAATTCAAACTAAGCTTAAGAAGAGTTTTCCTCCAAAGAATATTCAAAATTCACATCAAACATATCCATCTACAATTAGGTTTCTATCCAGTTCGAGTAAATTACCTCAATTAATTATAAACTCATAAACTCCTTAAAGGAAGAGGAGAAACATAAAATCTTACCTGAAGAATGAAGAAAATAAGGTTGATTTGGTGGGAAATTTGAGTTCCCTCAAGTTCTACACTTTCTCTCTCTAATTTCATCTTTTTCCTTGATAAATCTCTCAAATTCATGCTTAACTCTTGCTCTTGAATGGTAAATCTTGTATTTTGGGGGCTCAAAACTCACCAAAGATCATATAAAGACTGGATTTCAGAGATTTAAGGGTGTATCTAGGGTTTTGAGAGTTTAAAATATCGGTTAAAATGAGTTAAAATGCATGAAAAATTTATTTATACAGACTCATGATCATGACAAATTTTGGTTTGGCCGTGACCCATTCTGCCCAAAAATTGGCCCAAAATACGACCTTCATGGTCATAAACAAATCTTTCATGGTTATGAATATTTTTATGGTTATAACAGTTTTCAGTATGATTGTGATGCTGGTTATGAAATGATATAACTTGTTCATATGATCGAATTTTGTCGAAATACCACTTCTACACACTTCATAAATATGCATAGAAATCATTCATGGCCATTGAATACATTTAGACTTAAGTTCATACAACTCAAATCATCCTTCAAAATGGGTCACTACTCAGCTCACAACTCAAGCTCTATATATGCATTGTACCCCATTTAACATATTTGTCATTTTCTTGTTTATAATTATATTTATACACATTCGAACACTTTAATTAACCTTTATAATATTCGATCATACTATTTCATGCTTTATATTTTATAATATCCTAATACTTAACAATTAAACACACTCAACAATATTAACTCTGTACACCAAATTCACATTTTTGAGCACATATGTAATTTATTCATATATTACAACCGGGCCCTATTTGTGGGTATTACATATAGTAGAATTGATTATATATTTAATTAATAATAAATTATTAATATTTAATAAAGGATAAAATTTAAAATTAATTGTTAAATCCATGGATTATAGTCATTGAACTAAATATGAGTATAAGGAAAATTATATTATCAATTTATAAATTTTATACTCAAACCAAATAATAGACTTATCAGAATGCATGGATTTTACAATTCATAAATTTAAAATTTATAAATTTTATAAAATTCATAGATTTTAAATTTACTTAATTCAAACAGTGCCTAAATATCAAACTCATTGGCTTCCAAAAAGAAATTCCTTGGTGTTGATTAATATGATAGATCATAGATGATATGAATTTTATTTTTACACTAATTTTAGGGGGTGTTATGGAATTTTGGAATTGCTTATGTGTTTAAAAAAGTAGATTTACATTTTTTTTAATTGATTTTTTTTAATTTTTTATAAATTGTTTTGTAAAATCTATTTCTAAAAAAAATATTTTCTTCATCTAAAAAAGATATATTTAACCGTCCGAAATTATAAATTATTTATCTTTTTTGAAGTGCAATTATTTTGTTCAATCACAAATATATTTTTAGTTATATATACTTTTATTAAATATATCTAAATATTTATTTATTTTTTTAACTTTTACTTTAAATAACTATTTAAATTAATTAGCATCTACATTGATATAAATACAATACAAAAAATCAAATGCTTATTTTGAAAATAATAATAAATAAAATTTTTTTAAAAAAATATCAAACAAAAATAACTAAATTATTCTCAATACATGTAAAAATATAATTAGACCCATCATTTCCGAACAGAAAGAGTATATATTTAACTATTTCTCTTCAAAAGTAGTTTTTAAAACAAGATCTTACGAGCGTGCATGCTTAAATTTTGTATGAAGTGTTTTAAACATTGATAAATTGTAATCGAAACAGATATCTTTTACAACTGATAAATTTTTGAAGGATCAAGATTCTATGCTGAAACAAAGTATCGTGCCTACTGTTTTACATGGCACATCCATGATGAAATTAACATTTAAAAGAATCATCTGGGTATGCTGATAAACATTGCTCCCTCCCTTCAAATCCTACTGCCATCACTCTTATTTCAAGAAATTAAAAAAACATGGCATCAATTTGTAATTAACATTTGATTAAGCGATATCATAGATATAATCAGGAGAGATTCAGAGTTAAAGCCGCAATTAAGGAGGCTTTGATCTTGATGTCTTAATGCTTGCAGCAGTAAGCAACAATCGAACACTTCTGACAAGTTCTTCCTTAACCATGAACAAGACAGCAGCAGCAAGAACGCTTTGAACGATTTTTGTGCTCATGCCTTTGTAAAAGCCGTAGAATCCTTCATAGCGAATCATCTTGAGGATAGCATCAAGAGTGCCTAAATTGAAGGAAATTGAATGAAATAAAACATCGGACATTAGCTTTTTTTTTAGCAACTATATAGTAAAAATGGATTTACAAGGAGAATATTGTTAATACATATGTATGAATAATTCAAACTGGATTCTCTCTAATCAATAATATTAAAAATTAAAGTCCACCAAATTAGTTCAAACCTTCATAATGGTGCCTCTTGTCTCCAGTTTTAAGCTGTTTTGCTTGAAGCCTCGACTGCCAGGGAAAACAAATCAATCAGGAATCTAGATCAATCATAGCAATTAGTTTAAAATGAATGCTTTTCAAGATTTTAAAGGACATTATTTTCTCCCAAAATGGAAGGACAAAAGGAATGTAAAGTGACATTTTATATTCCGTCTTTCTGTGCCACTTAAATCTCAGCCAATGATCTTGCAGCGGCGATCTGATCATATTTCCTCCAATCCCATGACTTCCAAGCAAAGATTTCTCAGTTCATATTTGTCTCCTAAGGATTTATGGAATGACAAAACCTGATCCTCTTAAACAATTGAGAAAGCTATACTTGAACCCCAGTTTGTCCTGACTCAACATTAGTTTAAGAAATGACATTGGAGCTTATGAACCAACGTCATAAACCCCATTTTTTGACCCTTAAGCCTAGGTTGCATTTGCAAATAAAGAATGCATTGCTAGATGTATATTCTGTATACCTTCACAACAAGAAGAGGATATGTTACAACAGTAGCCCCAAGCTTTGCTAAAGCTCCAAGAAAAAATATCTGGCAAAACAAGGCAATGTCTTAAGCAGTTAAATCAGGTAATGTGCTCCCAAAAAAAAAAATATCAGCCAAAACAAGACATGTTTAGCGGTTAAAAAAGAAGCCAAAAGATCAAATGGTTAGGCAGCACTATATGAATTTTGAAACAGGAATAGGAGCCTTAACAATAGAACTAGTAGAAAGCACTGGAGCATAAAATTCGGGGAATTGAAGAAAAGAAAAGGCTAACCTCCAAAGCAGTGACTCCATTATCACCTTTCTTACTCAAGGCACGTTTTTTCTTAAGCTTCTTCAACATGGTTTCATACAGCATGAATTGTATGGAAGGATTGCTAACCTATGGAGTACATAGCAAGACAATCAGTGGTAAAACTTTGCATATTTAAGAAACAATTAATACGTACCATGATCAATGTTGGGAATACACCTTTCCAAAATCCCGAAACACCAGCTTCACCATAAACCTCTTGAATCTGTACACAATTTTGTTTTTCTTTTTTAATTAAAAATTGTAAAGGAAAATCTCTTGCACAGTAATTAAGTCACATGAACAGGGTAATGCACACTTTAAAAGATGGAGAACAAAGAAAAAGAAACCTAACTGTAGAAAATTCCCAGCAGAAAAGTTCGACCATCAAACCATATAAACTAATGGCTCCAAACTTAATGCCAAATATCACACATCAAGGAAAGAAAAAAATTCCAACAACACTCAGAATTTACCATCAACTCTTTAAATGACAATACTTGCCATTCTTCCTCTTCATGTACTTGTTAATCACTGTCTAACTAAAAGCTATTTTTAATTGGAAAAGCAATCATGCCAATTTCGCATTAAAATTCAGAAATACAGTTCTGCATGATAGCAAGGACCAGTTTGGCTACACTCACCAGCTCAGTAGGCGCATCTCTAAACTTGGCCAGAAACCAAGTTTGAGTCCCCTCTTCCTACTATAGAAGACCAGCCTGACTTCTGATTTAAAGTATTGGCAATAAAATTTTGGTATCATCTTCAATGTTACCATTTTATATCTGAAATATCTCCTCTTTAAAAATCAATATGTAAGTAAGTCTCCCAAATTGGCACTATGACATCAAAGACCCATTTCATTTGTAATCCTTTTCTTGCAAACATTAAAAAAAAAAAGTACTGCAATGCTTGCAAGACCATTCACCACAAACATATTTACAAAGTAACTAATACACACAACACCTAATTTCCTACACAGATAGGAGAAAAAAATTTCAAGCTAAGGTTTGGCCAAACTTTTTCACATACAATGAAATCTCAAGGCTTCATTCTGTGGTATGAGAAAAACCATCCTAAAATTGAACATTTTTATGTACTTACCGCATGGCTAGTTCCAAAGGGAGGAAGCTCAACTGCATCTGTAACTGCATCTGGGTTATTTTTATCTGGAGCAACTGACAAATCACATGGCTGGGGTTTCTTTGACACTTTGGTGTGAGTCTGCATCAAAAAACCACTACAACAAATGAATTTAACAAAAGCAATAGCCGCCTCCAACAAAAAATACAAACACATCAGGTATAAATGCATGTACATATTTATAAACTAAGAAATAAAAGCTATAAAATGGACACAGGAAGGAGAGCATATACAAGAAATAGTTCTAAAATTACATAGAGTAGGTTAAGTTAAGGATATACTTCCACATTTTGGAACACATTAAGACAAGCTCTGTTGCAACAAAGTCTTAGTATAAAGTTGAGCAATGTATTACAGAGAAATGTAAGGTGTAGGGTAGTATTTTTACCTGCATACGTGTAACAACAACCCAAATGGGATTTGTCAGCAACACATTTACACATCTGCACAAAGAAGGCATCAAGCATACTTTAATTGCCAAATCAAAAGTACCCTGAAGAGCAGAGGAAGATAAAACAAGATGCAGCAAAAGCTATCAACCTAAACCCACAAAATTTATTCTAACCTGAATGAGTCCCAGAAAAAGCAATCACAGTTATAGAAAATGAAACTATTTAGCTTTTGTTCAGATGTCTCGTCAATCAAACTAAAATAATAAATACTCAGGGCACGGGACATGCACATATATAATTTATTTTTATTATTCCATTATCAAATAATACTAGTATGTGATGATCACTCGCTATTCCGGTATTCCCCAAAAATAGCATAATAGAGAGAGAGAGGGGTCATACTGGCCTTAAGCTGCAAGGGAGAGCAAAAGTAAATAATTCAAATATAATACCTTAGATACCTGTAGAAGTTTCTATATACCATATCACAAAATGGTCGAGAGAAAAAATGTTAGTTTCATGCCAGCATGGTGTTGTCTCAATCCATGTACACATTTTATAAAACAATAGCTAAAGTACACCATGCCTGAGGTGACATTGCCAGATTGCCTTCAGATAGTTGTTATTGATACAAAATCAGGAAAAGAAAAACAAAGACTGCTATTAAAGAAAAGATACTTGTGAAAGTTACCAAATTGTTTGGTTAGTTATGTCGATTTTGGTAAGTTGACAGAATCTACCCATAAGTTTAACACCAAAACACTAATACAAAAATTAAAAAAAAAATTACAAAACACATAAAAAAAAACATATTTGAATTACAAAACTGAAAATGAATGGATCTTACTCCTAATTGTCCAAGAAGGATATGGTAAACGGGGATGAAAGTAGTATAGCCCTTCAACATCATTCAGAATATGATTTAAGTAAATTACCCAGACATAGCAGCCACCAGGAGTGATGAGAACATCCCAACTGAACCATCACCAAATCCATTTCTCTTACTTTCCAGCGCAATAGCTTCAGCTTTATCCCTGAATATTTGATAGAAATAATAATAAACACCCTGTATCATAAAGAAAAAAGACGGGAAGTATATAAGAACCCACAGTTCCAAAATAAAGTAGTGCAGATTTACATGATGCCTATATCTAACACCTTTTATTGAACGTTTGCATGTTTGTATGGTTTCCACTTTTTTATTTTTGGTATCGGCTCTCCCTCATAAAAAATAATTTGGGAAAACAATTGATGAAACAAGAAAACCACTTTTCATAGCTTTCTACTATTCAAGCAATGTGGTTTTACGTTATACCCAAAACATACATGTTTTAATAACATAAATTTTTACTGTTCGGAAACAGAAACCAAAGACCAAAAATAGAAACCATATCAAATAAGACCTATGCTATCCATTAGCTAGCAAATACAAACAAAAGGAATTTCAACCTAGGGAATGAATAGCAACTGTGCAAAATAATGTACATAGCAATAAGCTAGCTAACATTTTCACATGTGCCAATCGCACTATCATACATCCCAATATAAAGGATATAATTTTAAGCTCATATTATATATTATTAAATTCATTAAATTTAAAGTGTTTATGCAAATTAGTCGTTAGAATCCTAATCTGTCAAAGCTTGGAGGGCATTAGACCAGAGAGGGTTTTTCATTTAGACAAACAACTGGACAGTAGACACCAAAAACATACAAGAAGCTTAAAGGGCGGGTTCTACTTCATTTTTTACCCTCATCATCAGATGCCCCATGATAAAACAAAAGAGAGCAGACATTTTATTGGAGGGTTGAACCAAATGTACAGTGTAAGCAGATAATACATCACAGGATTGAATGCGAAGTTTTTACAAATTAGCAATTTCATTGAAAGTCGCAATATCTGTGACCAAACTACACTAGGGTAGACTAAAGTTTGCAAAATCCATAAATGCAACATAATTATCTCTGTATTTCCTATTAAACAAATTAAAAGATTCAACTTACAGACATCATATTTATCCGACTTTGGGGTTTTAATTTCACCAAAAACAATAACAATCATCATAATCATAAAATTTCATTACAATAAAAATAAATCTAAATTTCAGAAGCTGGTAAATGCCCTCACCTGAGATGCAGCGGTACCAATAAGAGATGGCGTTAATCCCCCATACAACCTTTCCCATCCCTCGTGCTTTACAACCTATACTCATCCAATTCAGAAAATATATATATATATATAAAATAAATAAAATAAAACCATATTTCTCATCTCAGCACTCAAAAACCCTGCTGAAAAGGAAAAAAGAACAAGAAAACTAAGAAGGAAAAAGAAAAAAGAAAAAGTACCCGACACATTTGCTCTATGGTATTAAGCTTCCTCTTCTCTTTCTTCGGATCACGCTCCGTTTGTTGACGAGTATTTACCTGCAAGATCAAGTAGATGATGAATAAAAGAAATAAAATGCAGAATCAAATCTTCGCTACATATAATTTTTCTTTTCTCCGAAAAAAGAAACAGAAGCAGAGTTAGACAAAAGCATAAGGATCATGAAATTTACAGTTTGTAGAGGATATGTGATGAGTTGAGCGATGATCCCGCCGCCGGCTCCGGCGAGTCCATTAATCAAAGCGTCAGACATGTTAAATATTCTCAGGAAAATGAAAATTCCTCTTCTTTTCCCGGGAAAAAAGAAAAAGTCAAAAAGACGGATCGCGGAGCAAGATCGGAGAGGGAGAAATCGAGTATCGGTAGGTTAGGTTAAGCCGCAGCAGAATAATTGAAAAATAAGGCGGAGAGAAACCTGGGTTTGATTCAAAAGTCTACGACGTCAGCTTCCCCTTCCATTTCCGTTCTAGTTGGTTGCGTTTAAGAAAGCAAAATCATTTAAAAAGTGTGCTGCTGGCATAGCTTGATTAGTCAATACGACAAAGCTTGATCGCTGAGGGGAGGGAGTAAAAATTTACAAATTTGTCCTCGTATTGGGCTCCTCCACCTGTCCTCTTCCTTTATTGTTTACAACTCCCAATAAGCAAATTATCAATTTTTTTTATTTTGATCATAGCTCAGAAATCGGTTGTTTCAACGGTTAAAAAAATAGCCCATTTGCAAACGGGTTAGGTTTTCGGTGTCGGATCACGCCTTCTACTACCCACTTAAATCGGATCCATTTGCCAATTTGATCAAAATATTATAAGTAATTTTCAGTAAACTTTTCAGACACATTAAAAATTATTTTTCACAGGGGAGTATAGTTTATTTATTATTTTTTTAATATATTAGAATTAAATTTTTTTATTGTTAATAAATATAGAATTTTTTTTAATATACTCCTATTTAATGTAAAATTAAGGAAGACTACTCTTATAGGGTTATGTATAAGGGGTTATATAGGCATGAAAAAGGTACTTACTACAGTACTAGCAAACTCTGCTTTTAATGTATAGATAGATATATTGGAAAAAGTATAACTAAAATTATGATTCTCAATTTCCCAAAATATAAAAGTAAATTTGTGTTTATGGGATGAAGGGAGTAAGTGATATTGGTAATAAAAAAAAACTTTAAATATTTGATAAAAATGTATTACTAAAAATTTGTTGCCGATTATAGTATATATTAATTAATTATTAAAGATATAATTTAATTTTAAATAAAAAATAAGAGATTTTTGAACTATATATAAGTTAATTAATGATATAATTTTTATGTATATACATATTTTATTATTATTATTTGTTAAATAATTATATTTATTTTTTATTTCATGTAATTATATAATTCATTAAATAAAAACTGAGTTTACAGTTAAATGAAATAAATGAGAGGGCAGAAAACCATCAATCAATAAATGATGAATAATAAAACACTTTTGGTCCAGAACTCCAACAATATAATAATTCCCATCTATATGATTGTTTTAGCTATACGTTGACAATGACTTATTCACTTTACTTTCTTCACCTAATTATTGCTTATTAATAATTATTTTTAAACTTTGATATTATGAAAGATTGTAAATTTATAATTCAAATTAGATAATAAATTCTATATAATTTTTGTAAATTTAAAATGAAGCTTGTCAATCAATAACTGTTTGAGACTTCAAAAAAAATTTAAAAAGTTGCTTTTGGTATCAAGTGTTAGGCAATAAAAAACTTAGAGTTGCTCTGAATAGCTAATCCGAACGCCTCTAGATCTTCCAAACGGGCAGCCCAGTCTTATTATCACAAGGCCTCTTAAGTAGAATTTGACAAATTCTGTCGAGGTCTTTTAATTTCATCCGTTGAAAATGAATAGTTGACATTAAAAGTTAATAATTCAACGGTTCTAAATCATCAAGTGTAATTTACACCGGATGCACCACAAAAGCCTTCATTATAGAAACAATTTTGCAGAATATGGGCATATTCCAAATAATACGTGTGCATAGTATTTTCTAAGAGTAGTTGAATCCAAGTTCAGATAAATTCGAGCTCTTTTTCATTTTTCTTCCTCTATAATTGTGACTTGTGACCCACCTTTAGAACCCAATCATCCCCACTTGCAAAACCCAAAATAGGCCGAGGTTTATTGGGGAATTTTTGGCAGTTACCGATTTCTAATCTTTCTTTTTAAAATTACCGATATTTTTTTTATTCAAATTAATTTCTTTCATGTGCATTTTCTTTCTTTGGATGTTCTTTCCCTTTCTCACTCTATCTATAGTGTTACCTAATGCATTACGATGTGAACATTGTTGATGTAGAAGTTATTTATATAGTGATAGTGGCGGTAAAGCAACAGCTAAGTGAAATGGTTGATGATAGTATTTCGAGCTGGGATTAAGATTGTGCATGAAACTGAGCAGCTTTTATAATTTGATTGCTCGAAGTCAGTAAAAGAGTAACATTCATAAAATGAACATATAAAAAGTAGCCAATTTTTTTTTTTTATGTTTTTAAAAATTGAATAGTATTATGTACAACTAAACTTTTAAATTGAAAAGATGAATTGGTAGAGAATTTATTATGTAATCTCCTACTATTTTTCTTTCTTTGTTTGTTTTTTTTTTAAAAAAATTACTAAAGTATATCCAAAATAATTCTAAAATATTTTCATGAAAATTTTAAAGTATACCTAATGTATTTTCAATAAAGGTATTTATAGAAATTTCCAATATATATTTAAGGTATTCCTGAGATTTATCCAAGGGAATTCCCAATGAATTGAATTTGATGTTTAATGTGTGGTGAATATTGTTAGTTTGAGATTTTGTGATATTTTTTAATTTAGACTCAATTATATTCTTATTCTTGTTCTTCTTTGTTTTGTTTTCGGTGAAAAATGAACTAAAATATTTTTAATATACTTGATATATATCTAAAGAATTTTTAAAGTATTCTCGTACTATACACAATGTATTCCGAAATGTATACTCAACTATCAACAATAAATTAAATGTTATTAGTTTGAGAAATTGTGACGCTTTTGAATTTGGATTCAATTATATTGTTCTTCTTTTTCTTTTTTATTGATTATATTCTTTTTTTTTTTGAAAAATGAACCAAGTTATGCTAAAGGGCATACTAAATATATTCTGAATGACTATCAAATTTGTGTATTATTATAATTATTTTCACGTATTTTTAATAAAATTAAAAAAAAAACCTTAATCACCGGTAATTATATAAATATTTTACCGTGTTCTTCTATTTTTGTAAAATTTCTAAGATTCTAGGGCTATGACTCAACTCACACAAATTAGCCTAACTAAAGAATATTGAAAATAGGGAATATAATAATCACAGTTAGAATAGAGTTGTTATATCATGACTGAGGTCCATATAGTTTCATAGATCAAGATTCGTTACACGTATGAGAGACAGTTATAATTTTGTAAATAAATTAAATTTATACAGTTATCAAAATATTGTGAGATTCTTATAAATATTCAGCATCTATCATCAGGTAAAAAATTTATTAGTTTATTAAAAATTATTCATTTATTATAAATTAAAAGTTCATTACGAATAAAGTAAATATTCATTAGTTAATTCAGAAAGTATAATTTGTTATAAAACTAAAAGTTCATTACAAATAAAATAAATGTTTATTAATTTATTAATAAATATTCATTTGTTATAAAACTGAAGATTTATCACGAATAAAGTAACAATTTATTAGTTTATTAAAAGGAATACATTACGAATAAAATAAATGTTCATTATGAATAAATTAAAAATTTATTAGTTTATTGAGAAATATTTATAGTTATAAAACTGAAAATTTGTTACAAATAAAGTAAAAGTTCTGATGTGCTCAAATTAAGTACTCGCAAGTGCACGAGCCAATTGTAGAATGGCAAGACACCCCCGAGGTCGATCTCTCAGGAAAAACAGTTCGGCTTAATTCCTAAGTACCTTAAATTGTCAATGGAAACACAATGATGCAACTAAACATTCTATTCAATTTTGATGGTGTGAAGATTAAACTAATGAATATTTGAATAAAGTTACTATGAGACTAAATAAACTTGATTGAATTACTTATGAGATTTAACTAGG